>APFE031744531.1:116173-143941 GCA_000404065.3 Pinus taeda | reverse complement strand
AAAACCCACGAAGGATCAAGAAAATAAACTCTAATGAACAATAAATCAACAACAAATACTATAAAAAGGATACCAATACCTAAAAAAAAAAACTAGGACGACAAGACAGGGACCCCACTTCTACTAATATTCCAACCATCATCTCTATTCAAATTATTGGGTCTTTTTTCAATTTATAGGGCCAAGACAAGGACCCAACTTCTACTAATATTCCAACCATCATCTCTATTCAGATTATTGGGTTTTTTTTCAATTTCTAGGGCCAAGACAGGGACCCAACTTCTACTATTATTCCAACCATCATCTCTATTCAAATTATTGGATCAGCTCGTTCAGCCATAAGCTTATTGAAAATTGTCCTCTTACCCCCAAAATCTATGGTCTGCCAAAGATTCATAAGGAAGGGGCTCCTCTGAGACCCATTGTCAACACGATAGGAGGGCCAACTTATCTTCTTGCTAAATATTTAGCTCATAAGCTTAAGCCCCTTGTTGGTCATACAGAATCCTTCGTCAAGGACTCTGCATCGTTTGTTAATGAGTTAAAAAGTTTCAAGCTTGGTCCAGATGACAAGCTTGTGAGCTTCGATGTGGTCTCTCTCTACACTAATATCCCTATCAACGAGGCCATCAAAGTCATCAAGCGCATCACAAATCCTGATACGGCTTATTTAGTTGGTATTTGTCTTACTTTTACTTTCTTTTCATTCGATGGGGAATTCTATGAGCAAACTTGCGGTGTCGCCATGGGTTCCCCCCTCTCCCTTGTGGTAGTTAATCTATTCATGGACGATTTTGAATCAAAGGCCTTAGCCTCTTCTCGTCTTTTGCCTATGTTGTGGAAGAGGTTTGTGGATGATACTTGTGTCATCTGGTCCCATGGTAAAGAAAAGTTGGAACTATTTTTCCTCCTTCTTAACAATCAATCTAGTTCTATAAAGTTCACCATGGAATTTGAATTTAATGGTAGTCTTCCTTTCTTTGACATCCTCCTCTCAAGGAATGATAATGGCTCTTTCTCTCATCAGGTATATCGTAAGAAAACTCATACGGAACAATATCTTACATGCTAATTCTCATTATTTCCCAGCTCAAAAGCTTGGTGTTTTGAACACCTTAGCGACTAGAGCTTTAAGAGTCTCTGATGACAACCATCTCAAGGAAGAGAAAGCACATCTCCTAAGTGTTTTCTTTAATAATGGGTATAGTAAACACCAATGTACTAAGGCTTTCCTCAGAGATGAAAAAGGTCCTAGCGCTAAGAACGAAACCAATGATCGATTTTCTGGTGTTCATCTTCATTTTATAAAAGGGACCACTGACAAGATTGCAAGGATCCTAAGGAAGCATAAGGTGGCTTCAACCCTTCGGCCTTTAAATACCATCTGGAGCTCCCTCAGATTTGTAAAAGACCCAGTGGACCCCAAGAATATGAAGGGTGTTTACGTTATCCCACGCTCTTGTGGGACTCCCTACATTGGTGAGACTGGTTGCTTGATTAATCAAAGGATTTGTGAGCATGTCGTTGACATCAAGCATGGCAGGACCCGCTCCTCTGCTTTGGCGGAGCATGCAGATAAATCTAAGCATCACATCTACATTAAGGAGACCCAAGTCGTTGCTAAGGTTAGTCATTTCCATCATCATAAATTGAGGGAGGCCCTAGAAATTGAAAAAATACCCAATAATTTGAATATAGATGATGGTTGGAATATTAGTAGAAGTTGGGTCTTTATCTTGTCCATTTTTTTTTCTTTTTTTTTTGGTAGGTATTGGCATCCTTTTTATAGTATTTGTTGTTGATTTATTGTTCATTAGAGTTTATTTTCTTGATCCTTCGTGTTTTTTATGTATTTTATGATCCTATTAGTTCTTAACTCCTTTTAGTATTTTTGTTATTTGTTTAATGGGCCTAAGCTCCATATTTTATTGTTGACCCCGTTTTATTTATTGGTTATTTTTTCTTTGGATAATTAATATATATATGTTTCGTTTTTAGTTAGTATATGTATATGTATATGTTATGTATTATATTATATAGTGTTTTAATTATATTTTTCCATTAATTATTTTTATTTATTTATTTATTTCTATTAGTTACTTAATTTATCAACGATTTTGTTTCAATTTAGGATTGTCGTTTTTATTAATTTTTGACTCCCCTCCTTTAAAGTTTTGACTTTGATCTATCTTATTGATTATTTAAAAAACTAGCTGTTTAATATAGCGGTTACTTTATTAATATAGTTGTTACTAAATTAATAAACTAAATATTCGCGTTTATATATTTTTCAAAAAACTAGTATATTTGTTTTAATAAATTATTAAATATTATTTTTACAAAAACTAGTCGTTTAAGATAGCCGTATACATATTAATATTTTTAATAAGTCAATAAACTATAGTCATTTCTTTAAAATATTATTTTTTCAAAAACTAGCCATTTAATATAGCCGTTACCTGATTTATATTTTCCAATAAGTTAATGAAAATAATTCTTTATTTAAAATTTTTTTCACAAAACTGTCGTTACTTAATAATATTTGTTTTTAATATATTAATAAATTAATATTATAATTTAAACATTATTGTTCAAATATAGCCGTTACTTGAAATTATCTCTCTACCTTGCTCCCTATTTAAGCCTTTGCCATGGTCTGCCTCTTCATCTTGTCCTGATGATGAACCACACTTGTTGGTTCAAAACGTGTCGGCCAAAAAATTCTCTCCTGTGATTTCTACTGAAAGACTTTGTTTAATAATTTATTTATTATTTTCAATTTATTCATAATTTTTTTTTAATTATTTGCATGGAATAACATCGATTCTCAACAAACAAACAAAAAAATTCTAAATTGATGACAGTTGCAATGCTTTTATTATTTAGCTTTTATCAAATTTGTAATATACCCATTCTGATTAAACGATGTAATGTTAATGTCTTCATTATTATGTCACTGCTTACACAGTGACATCTATGACCAGTTTGAAGTTATTAGTTTGTCTGTACTAGCGCAATTTTTCAAATCTCCATAGTTAACATTAGGTTTTTGGATGAAATTTTTGTGTGACGTCAGCACGTCATTGCATCCCTGGCTCCGAAATTCAAGGGTCAATGTCATCCTGCCATGCACGGTAGATCAAATTTAACAGTGTAGGTACAGGGAAGGGCGATTCTTCGTATAGATGGGAGTTAACTTGGGATGCTTTGAGCTTTTGTGGTGTTAATTTCGTTTTAAGAGTGTTGGTGGAAAAATTATTATTATGGTTGATGGATCATCAAGAAGTGGATTTAGCTATTTTTGTTGTTCAAAGTGGCTGTTTTATTTTTATCTTGGTGTTGTAGCGTTCATTGATGTTGGATTTCATGTTTCTGTGTGTGTTTTCTATGCGGATTTACTTCTTGTTGTCAAGTTTTCCTTGTAACCAAATGAGTTTTCTTTTTACTTCGGTGGGTGCAAGCAGAAAGTTTTTTGTGTGGAACGTTGAAGTTGTTCGGCTATGTTGTAGAACGCATATTTTCCAACCTCCTCAATGACGATTCGATAGGTAAATGTATGAACATTATTTGTTCGTTTAATGGTCACGATGCATAATTTCGAGTGTTAATGGTTTGTTGTTTCGCATAATTTCGAGGTGAGGCTTTAGAATTTAGAGCATAAAAGTTGTTCAGGTAAGCAGATTGTTGGATTTTAGCAGCATAAACTTAGTAAGTTTTTGAGTTCTCTACGTTAGCAAACTCTGGTTTAATGGGTTAGAAGTGTTAAATACATTGTCGGCTCAAGTATCGATGGTTTGGATGCAATGTTGTAGGAATAAACCAATATTGACTAACCAAATCTAAGTCACAGTTCGGTCCATCTTTACATTTGCGGAAGCCCTGTGAGCAAGGTGTCGAACCCGATTCCATATGTTATGGTTTCAAACTGTCTGTCGACCTCGATTCCATGATTTTCTGTAGTGGTTACCACAAATATTTCCTGAAATTTACTTTGAAACTTTCAAAGTTGGGAGTATAGGGATCTTTGCACTTTTAGAAGGCTCATGAGCGAGATGGCAACTCCAACTGCACATCGTGTTGTTTTAAATAGTTGGGGGGTTAGAGTTCTATTGACATAAACAACTAGCTCGGGAAGAAGATAATTCTAACCTCAGTCGGGCGCGACGCTTTGCAATATCGATAGTTGACGCATGTTTGTGTTTTAGAAGCCTCGTGTATGCGATTTTTTTTATATGCCTTTTATGTTCCAGACTAATGTATGCGAGTTTTTATAGGGGCATCTGTCTCCATTTCAGTTTTTTTATTTTCTTTGAAGTCAAAGGAAGCTCGTTGTTGAGGTTGGGACCGACTTCGTGGTCGAGCATTCGGTGTCTCTTTGGAGAAGAATCATAAGGAAAAGGCCAAGCTTCAAGCCATTGTTAGGCCCCTACACTAGTAGTACATGTTAGGCCCCTATACTACTAGTGTAGGGGCCTAACAGCCATCTTGGCAAAGTTTGAGGTTCGAGCAGTCTTGAAGTTGTAACTCACGCTTAAATTAGTTGTTTTCAGCTTTTGTTATTTATGAACCATATTCATATTGTTTTACTCTTTAGACAAGGGTTGATGGGTTCGTATCTTTTAAGCATTTTAATCCTAGTTTTGTGTTAATTTGTAGGTAGTTTTTGAATTTGTTATCTTAAACTTTTAGATAGGAAGAATAATAATCTTTTTGTAAAATTGCTATAAATAAATGTCTTATAAAAATAATATTTCTGAATTTATTTCATTGTTGATAAAATAATAAGGTATTTTAAATTACATTTATTAATAATTTATGTAAAAAAAAAAAATAATAAAGTATAGACACATGTTTGTTTTGTGCGCCTTCGTAGAAGCAAGTTGGAGGTCGGTGTGAGTATGTGGTCGAAATTGGTTGTTGTAAACACGCGTAACTATATGCATATATTTCTTTTGTGCCTCCTACTGAAAGAAAACTGGAGGTCGGCCCTCACTATGAGATCAGAGGTCAGCTTTGTCATTTGAATGGTCTCTCTAGACACTCTCGACTACTAACACTCCCGACCAATTCAGCTCTGAATCTAGGTTCACTGTTGTTATTATTATTATTTCTTAAAAATGACTTAAATAAGGTCTATGATGAAGTTTATGATGAGTTGATATGTTATAAATTAAATCTTAAATGTCTTATAAAATAATTTTTTAAATTTATTTTTTTTTTTAAATTATAAGTTTTTTTAAATTACATTTATTAATATATGTTATGTGAAAAACAAAATAATAATGGACACGTATGTCTATTTTGTGGGCCTTTGTAGAAACAAGTTAGAGGTTAAGCTGACTATGAGGTTATGCATAACTATATGTGCATATTTCTTTTGTGGCTCCTACTGAAAGCAAATGGGAGTTCGGCCCCGACTATGAGATTGGAGGTCGGCATTGTGGTTTGAATGGTCTCTCTAGACACTCCCGATTATTAAAACTCCCCGACCAATTCGGCTCCAACTTCAATATTTCATTTTTTTCTTTAGAGAATGGGATGAATGGTTCCCATCTTTTAAACATTTTATCTTATAAGTATAATTTATTCAGTTTATGTTTTTATTTATTAAAAAAAATTATCAAATAATCTATAATATGAAGAAAAAAAACAAAATAATAAATTATAAAGAGGCCAATTATAAATATATGTTTCTTTTGTGGGCCCTGCTAGAAGAAAGTCGATGGTCGGGCTGACTATGAGATCAGAGGTTTCCGTTGTGTTTTGGACAGTGTTATGATATTCCGCCACCAAGTGGCCTCCTTGTAAACACGCCCAACTATATGTACATATTTATTTTGTAGTCCCTACTAAAAGCAAGTCGAAAGACAAGTCTAACTATGAGGTCAAAGTCAAACTTGTCGTTTGAATGGTCTCTCTGGACTCTCCCAACTATTGACAATCCCCAACTAAATTGGATCCATCTACAATATTGCATGGAAGCATCCTAAAATATTTGTTTTATATTTTGAAATTATTTATTTAATTTCATTTTAGATAAACGGATTCTTATATAATATAATATATATATATTTATTTATATAAGTTTTATCAATTTATATTTAAATAATATGTTATGTGAAAAAACAAAATAACAAATTATAGACACATGTTTGTTTCATGGGGCTTTGTAGAAGCAAGTCGGAGGTCAAGCTGACTATGAGGTTACACATAACTATATGCACATATTTCTTTTGTGGCTCCTACTGAAAGCAAGTTGGAGGTTAGTCCTAACTATGAGATCGAAGGCCAGCATTGTGGTTTGAATGGTCTCTCTAGACACTCCCAACTACTAGCACTCCTTGGCCAATTCGACTCTAGCTTCAGTATTTCATTTTTTTCTTTAGAGAATGGGATAACGGGTTCCTATCTTTTAAATTTTTTATCTTATAAGTATAATTTATTCAATCTATGTTTTTATTGATAAAAATAAATAAATCAGTTTAAATTAATTTTATCAAATAATATGTAATATGAAAAAAACAAAATTAGAGGCCAATTAGACATTTATGTTTCTTTTGTGGGTCATGCCACAAGAAAGTCGATGGTCAGATTGGCTATGAGATCAGAGGTCGGCATTGTGTTTTGGACGGTGCTCTGACATTCCATGACCAATTGGCCTCCTTATAAACACGCCCAACTATATGTACATATTTTCTTGTAGTCCCTACTGAAAGCAAGTGGAAAGACGGGTCTGACTACGAGGTCGGAAGTTGGACTTGTTTTTTGAATAGTCTCTCTAGACACTCCCGACTATTGATAGTCCCCGACCAGATTGGCTCCATCTACAACACTGCAAGCATCCTAAATCAATTTTGTTTCAAATGGAATTATTTATTTAAATATAGTTTTTAGGATGGTTCTGATTATAATATATATAATATATATATATATATATATATTATTATTATATATTTTATATATATATTATATATATAATACAATTTTATCAATTTATATTTAAAATACAACTTTGTCGTATGTTTAACTTTTGGTTTATAGTACATTTTATATGAATATATTTTTTACTTTATTTGTTGAACATGTTTTTCTTATTTTTATTAGGTCCTAATTATTTTTAATTGTGGCAGGTGACTAAATTGTTAAGTTTTATTGGGTTTACTTAAAGTTGTGGATGGTTGCAAAATGAATTAAAGTTTCAGTGAGTGTTTTGATTATTTTGATTAACCTTTATAAAAATAAACGAGATTTTGTTTAAAGTCATGTGAATGTAAATTTAAATTTATTCATATATTTTATAAATTAATATTAGGATATTCAATATATTATGATAATTTCATTATATTTATTATATATATATATATAGAGAGAGAGAGGAGAGAGTATTAGTTGTTTTAAAACATGTAAATATACATGAAAATTGAAATAATTAATATATATATATATATTATATATATATATATATATATATATATATATATTATATATTATATATAAAGTGATGTATAGTTAGAAACATGTTATTATTTTTATTAGTAGTTTTTGTAAATCATGATGCATTGCTTGATATTCAATGAACACATGTTATTGGTAAAAATAAATAAAATAAAGATTGATTTGGACAATCAAATTATGTAGTCATGGATAGAAATTGCTAATATAAATTATTCTATCTATGTGTTTTATGTGTATAGATCATGCATTGGTTTAATGCCTTCATAATGTTCATGATGGGCCTTTGAAATATATATTTTTAGAATTCGATAAAAATAATTGTCTATTAGCTGAGAAATATTTGATTATGCGTCCGCTTTTTATTTTATAGGTATGAGATTTTAATGTTTAGGATATTTTAGACATTTGTGCAATTCTGAATTTGCTCTAAATTTTAAAGTTCTTAATACTTTTATCCAGATGGAGCAATATCCAAAATGTTGGCTTTAGGGGGCCTGACCCAGGTTCGGAGTTATTTAGCCAAACAAATTCCTGTACTACTAGCCCTTTCAGCAACAGCCCGTGGAGCGCAGACTGAGGTCTAACCTGAAGCAGTATGGGTGGATGCTGGAACCAAGTTTCTGCACCCTTGAGATGTATGAGAAGTCGATTTAGTCCAATTGTGAATACTTTCACGCAGGTCACTAGCGCACTTTCTTGACCTGCGAGGCCTTCGCGCCCTGTTATACTTGCCTTCGCGCAGCCCTAACCAGGGGATGAGGAGCTTTCGCGTTGCTAAAGAAGCAATTTGCGCTATTCCCCAAGTTACACCACGGATCTTACTTATCTTCTTATAACAGTTAGTTATCTTCACGTAACTAGATATTTTATCTTATATTCACTTATTCAACACATTCATATAAGTTCGTGCAGCAAATAAACAGTAAACTTGTAATTCATACCCAATATACTTCAATGCATAAACCAGGAAAAGATACACAGAAATAATGTAAAACTTATCTTTATTAATGCTTCAATCAGTTACAGACTCAACCTGCCCTGGGCACTCAGTCGCAGGGGTCCCCGCACTCAGTTGCGGACTACTAGGCCTCTGTGCACTCAACTGCAGAGCCTTCTCCTACTATACGACCCAAAGAAACGACTTTACACTTTAGACTCAATGCTTCATTATTAGATCTTCTGTTAACTTCTATTCCTTGGATATCTCTTTACAACTTAGAGCCTCACTCTATTTATACAATACCATGGTCCGCGGACCATGGGTAGAACTCTCAAGCTAACATTACATTAAAAAAGTAAGGGCAGACAACCCTATGACTCAATTACAACCTAGCGCTCTGCGCCCATAAATCACGAAGTCTTTACATCAGACTTAGTCAAAACTTGCCTTAGGGGATCTCGCGCCCAACAGGCCCCCAACACAAACATCGTGACTCGCCCTTAAGTCACTCTGTCAGTGCGGAGATCTTTGCATGGAGACCTCCCAACTCTGCTTGGACTGCTGCAAGGTCGGCAGGGCACTGAGCGGCTTCTTATTGTATCTCCTGGATGCGTTGTTTAGAGACTGCGGTATCTAAACTACTTCCTTGTACCTTCTCCTGTGTTCCCTGCATTTGTTTATAGTCCCGCACCTTCTTTCAACTACCTAAAGTGCTAAGAATGTGTTGATGTCGACTAGTCAGATAGTTGGGCCACCTGTGTATGGCTTCAACCGATTGCCATTCACTTTGCCTAAGAATGGTTCTCCATTTAGCTTTACCAATTGCACCTCGCCTCTGTCTGTGACCTCCTTAATAACATACCGTCCCAGCCAATGCATTTTGAACTTTCCCTGGAATTTATCAAACCTACTATCATATAGTAACACCAAATCATTCACCTTGAAGGTGAGCAACTTAATATGTCAATCATGCCAGGCTTTTTTGCGTTGCTTTTGTACCTGCTGATGGAATCTAGCTAAAAATTGTTCCTCTTCGAGTTCCTCCAACTGCGCGGCCTCTCCTCCAGGGCTCCATGGTCCATCATACATGTGAGCACTGCTATGTGTAGACTAGGCACGATATACTCCATTGGCATTACGGCTTCCATGCCATAGACCAGCCGGAAAGGTGTATATCTGTCAGTTTCTTGCATGTCGTCCTATAAGCCCATAATATTGTAGGTACGTGCAAGTCCTAATCACTCCGTTGCACGTTGTTGTAGATCTGTCCCGGAATTATATGAAAATATAAATAAACCCAAGAATAACAAGATCTGAATAGATAGAAATGCTTCTTTATTATCAAACCCTTAAGGTAGGGAAACACCATACATTCACTCCTTAAGGAAGGAGAACACTCCACAAGCCATATGCTTGCTCATACAATAATTCTTGACACAATATTTCTTTACACTCTCCATGTGGAGTCTCTAGCCTCTATATAGGCCTCATACATGCAATACCATGGATAATTACCATGGTTCCCTCATACCATCCACTAATACCATGGGCCCATTACATTATTACTAACTACTTGTGGTCCCTTACATGATATGGGTTAACCACCTTATTTATTACTATGGCCCATCCCATTATTACATTATTACCTTGGGTACCTCCCTTGGTACCCCATATTATCCCCCCTAGGTATATAACACACGTTGCATACTTTGGTCAGTGCAGTCTCCAGTATTTTGTTAAATGCTTCTACTATCCCGTTGGCTTGTGGGTGATACAGTGTACTTTTCTGATGATACACCTGAAACTGTTTTGTCAGTGCGTTGATCATCTCGTTCAGGAAATGTGTACCGCGATCACTCATCAAGATCTTAGGACATCCAAATCGTGTCAATACGTGTTCAAAAAAAACTTCGCGGCCGTGTCGGCCATGCAATCTTTTACCAGTTGCACTTCTGCCCAACGAGTCAGGTACTCTGTTGTAGTGAGAATGTATCTCACAGCGATTTTTCCTTGAGGTTTGATAGGTCCTACGAAGTTGATTGCCCACTTTTCAAAGGGCTGCAACGTCATTTGCGGATTCAAAGGCATCTCGTCCCTCCGCAATGGTTTACCTGTTCTTTGACATACATCACAGGCCTTGCAATGTGATTTTGAATCTTGGTGAAGGGTCGGCCACGACAACCCTGCACGAAGAATCTTTTGTGCAGTTGCTCTCCCTGCATAGTGTCCTCCCGCAGTGCCCCCATGCATGTCCATGAGGATATGGCTCCATTCAAATTCATGTACATACCTTCACAATATCTCATCATTTTCCATCTTATATATGTGCCCCGCAATGACAAAAAAATCTCCCTCGTGCACCACCAGTTCCTTCTTCTGTTGGACGGAGTACTCTTTCGGCGTAGTTCCAGTCATGAGAAAGTAGATTATATCTTCAAGGTTTCCGTCTGCTATTCACACAACAAAGAGTTGTGCATCAGGTAATCCTTCCTCCAGACTAGTAGGTTCCTCTCATGTCTCAATGCGCGACAGGTGATCCGGTCCCGTGTTCAGTCGTCCAGGCTTCACAACGACCTCAAAATCATATTCTTAGAAGAATAAAATCCACCTGCATATGTGCCCCCCAAACACAGGCTTATTGACCAAGTATTTTAGTGCGGAATGATCTGTATACATCTTGAAGTGTCCCCCTAACAAATAATGTCGATATTTCTAGAGCGCGTACACCATAGCCAATCCCTCGCATTCAGTGGTGGAATAGTTCTTTTCTTCTTTAGACAATCTATGACTCGCGAACGTGATAGGGTGATCCAAGCCCTCTCCATCCTCCTGTGTTAGTACCACTCCCAGCGCTATACACGATGCGTCAACATGGACATGAAACTCCTCATCCCATTTCAAGAAGACCAAGATTGACATGGAGGCCATCTTTTCTTTTAGTACATCTAGGCTTTTCTTACAGTCATTGTTCCAGTAGAACATGACATCTTTTTTCAAGAACTTCACCATCGGCACAGTGATCTGGGCATAGCTTTTGATGAACTTCTTGTAGTACCCTATATGTCCCAGGGTAGCGCGCAGTTGTTTCACACTTCGCGACGCTTCCAAATTCAGAATCACCGTAATCTTCACGGGGTCTACCATCAGTCCCTGTCTGCAAACCACGTGTCCAACAGGTTCCCAAAAGGAACGAGGAATGTAGACTTCTTGAGGTTCAGCGCAATTTGGTATCTTCGGTAGGTATCCAACATCAAGTGTAAGCTCGCTACATGGTGCTTAACTAGCCAAAATACAGTCCAATCATCAAGATAAACCTCCAGGAACTTGTGGATATATTCCTTGAATGTTACAACAACTACGCGCAAAAAGATGTCCGGCATGTTCTTCAACCCAAATGGCATAACAGTTTATTGAAAGCAGCCCCACTTAATCGCGAAGGTTGTCTTGCTCCTATCTTCTGGCGCGATTTTGATCTGGTGGTACCCTAAGAACCCATCAATGAAAGAATATGATTCCTGCCCGCCGACATTTTCCAATACTTCATCTGTGAATGGAGTTGGGAATGGGTCATGCACACACACATCATTCAATTTTCTAAGATCCACGTATATTCTTATCTCGCCCTTCTGCTTCTTTTCCTGCACCACCACAGGGCTTATGCAATCGGATTCTTCCACCGACTCAATGATTCCTGCTGCGAGCATTTTGTCTAGTTCTACATGGACCTTCTCCTTGTATTTCGGATTCAAGCAGTAAAGCCTCTGCTTAACTGGCTTCGCGTCGAAATTTAATGTGATCCTCATCATTCATAAATCTCTGATGGTTCCTTTTAAGTCATGATCATGGTCGGGAATAAGTCCTGGTACTCGCAGAGTAACTCAGTGACCTTATCCACCATCATGCCATCTGAGTAGTTGCCGAGCGTTGCATACTTAGGTTCGACCTCTGTACCAATGTTCACTTGCTTTGTATTTACTGGCACGGTTATGTCAAGGTCTTCAATCAGTGGTCCTTGAACCTCGCGATGGCCTTTTGTTTCTGGAACGTTAATTTTCTGATGATCCTCATCATCTTCTTCAACATTTACATTATAACATTCGAACGCGCAACTCAGTTGAGTAGCCCATTCAGGCTAAATCGATTCTATCGGCTCCTGTGGTATCCTGAAGATAGTTGCTTTTACCACTTATAGCACATCATCAACGGTGTCCCACCAATGATCCTCAAAGTTGAAGGTTAACAGGAACCCTTCGCGTAGGATATCCCATTCACCCGTGCCATGGCAGAGCTCCGTCTTTATATACCAGCTCATGAGTATAACATCTAGGATATGACAGAATAGGTGCACCAACTCAGATTGTGGCTCTTCTCCATAGACCTTTGTCCACTTGGCCAGGTGCACGCACGGGTCATCCCATCCATCATACTTGTCTATTAGTCGCAACTGAGGCTTACCAAAATGCATGCACATCATTCTCCTGCATTCACGCCAGTCCTCAAAGCTTCCTTGATGCGTACCCCACCACCTCGTGGGTGTAGCGCGCAATACCCACTTCAAAGCCTGGAAACTTTGTTGTTTCGACACCTCCCTTTCAAATATGTCCAAGAAAGCATCTACCTCACCTAATCCATCATAAGTAGGCAAATCTCTCACTTATGTCGATACGCAGCGCAACGATCTTGTCATCATGTTACAGTTCAGCATGGTTATCTCATGTAACTAGTTCTGCCATCGCTTTATCTCTTCATTTGAATTTGATGTACAAGAGATTTCACGCTCCCATGAGATTCATCCATCCGCTGTGGGATTTACCTAGTCTTGCTCTCGCGCAGTTATCTTGTAGACGCAGTCCAAATCATTGTCACTTTCATAGTCACGCACCAGCTCTGTGTAGCACAATCCTTCTGCAGGGTCCAAAGGTACGACTATGTGCAGAGATTTTTTCTCAAAAATCATCTTGCGCTTCTTCAGATTAATCACCCCATTCATGTCAGTGGACCAATCGATTCCTAAGAGTGCAGGGTAGGGATTGTTGTCATCAACAATCTCTATCACTTTAAAGTTTGCTAGCATGCTCGATCCTTCAATATTCACGGTGATTCCCTGCAATCTCCCCATAGTATTACCTTTTGTTGGTTCACCATTCACAGTTATATAAGAGACCATTGTAGTGTAGGTCTTCCCATACGCTCCCATGTCTGCTTCGGCAACATGTTCGCATCCGATCGTAAGTCCAGAATTACTTGGTCCATCTCATATTCACCAATTTGCGTGGTCAACGTCGATTCTCTTCCCATCCTCGTCGCATGCTTTCCAATCTTCTGAACTACGCATGGATCTCCTGGCACGGTCCCAGCGCATCTGTTAATGAGTTCCTGCAATCCCTTTATAGCCTTATTGTCCCGTAGTAGCTTCATGCATGTTTCTAGGAACGTCATAAGCATAGATGGGTCCATTTCCGGCTCCAATCTATCTTTGCTTCCTAAAGTGGAGGCATTAGTGAAGCTCTTATTAGCTTCCATGAAGGTTTCCTTAGCGCGCTCCAAATCAAACTCTGCTTCCTTTGTCGGAGCCTCGCGAACCCAAGTACTATCTTTGAGTTGTTTGCCTTTATCATCTCCTGTTGTATTTCCACTTCAGAACACAATGTTCACATTTGGATCTTCCTCGCACGGCTCAGACCTCATCATCTGCAGGTTCTGAGTCAGGGGAGTTTGTAGCGCTCCCTTGTCGCGCAGCCTAGCTATCAACATAAGATAATCCTCCGTCTTGTGATCAAACAAGGTACAATACAAACATGGTGGATACGTTGGATTCGTACAATCACGAGCATAATGTCCTGGTGCTCTACAATTGTAGCATATCAGATGTCCGCAACCTCTTCTAGGTCCTCCTCCACCTCGGCCTCGTCTGTGCCCCTAAAATCCAGTTCGCACCATTCTTGTGTTCTGGTCAAGGGGCCACTTTTTGGCTTGTACCCTATAGGTGGGGTTTTTATCCATCATCAGCTCATAGCTTCTACAAATATGCTCATCGTGTCCAACCGATCTACAAAAATTACAGAACAACTATTGTGATTTTTGTGTGTATTTCTGTAACAAATGGTAGTCGTTTGTAGCATGCTTTCGCCCTATTTGAAAAATTGTGCACCGTAAAGCAGGTGTTGCGCTAGGTCTTGCTTATGCCTCTGGTCTTAACAGCATCAGTCCTCCTCCCGTGAGGTAATTCGCAAACACCGGGCAGTGGTCCTTATCATGACCCTGACCCTTACATTTAACACACCATACCTCTTTGCACACTTCTGGTCGGGTTGTCATGTCCTGTTTCAGACTCTACATCTCAAGGCATAAGTTTTTCAACTACACGTGGATCTACTGAACTCCCAAATTAGGATCATATATCAGGGTCTCATGCAGCCTCATAACGATCTCCAAGGCCTCTGCCTGAGTCGTTAACCTCTATTGTGACAGCACGTTCCTCAAATGCGGCGTTAGCGATGCTGCAAACCATTCGCGTTGTTGTCCATCCGTCAAAGTCATATTAGCTTCGTGAATTATGCACTTAAGTCTTTGATCCAACTCCCAAGGAATCTCACCTAGTAGCATTGTGATCTCTTTGAATCCAATTATCAATTGTGCCTCTGAATTCGGCCTACTAAATTCTATGTTCAACACAATTTGGATATATGTGATCCCTGCATTCGAATTGTCATTAGAATGCTTAATATACCAAGTCAGCGTGCGATCCCGCAGAGCGCTGACTAGCGTCACTTTCTTTATATTATCATCTGCCACTCCCTGCACTTCCCATACGGCTCTTATCACGAACCAAAACTGGTCCAGATCTTCATTTCCTACTCCCTTGAACATAGGAAACTTATCACGCTTGCCATATTGACTCGCGGTGGTGGCGGAGGTGGTACGGGTGAAGATGGAGGTTAAGACGATGAAGTTGGTGGTGATGTGGGTGGGGGTGTTATGTGCGGAATCCTCTACCTTATCAAATTGATCACACTTCGCAGCGAGACCTTCGCGAGCTCTTCCTCGTCCCCTCGTGGAAGTGAAATCAAAGGGCTATTCTCTGGTCCCTTACTTCCTTCGTTTATGTAGGTTTTTCCACTTCGCGTGGCTCTAGACATCAAGTTAATTGCATAACCCTCTTTTCACACAATAACATTTTAATCCAAGTATTTAAAGACTTTACGTACTTACCTCGTGGTCCTCTAAGAAAGCGTCGCTCAGCCTCACTATAGCTAACTGAAGTATCTACCGCGAACTCAGTAATGAATCCTCCTATAATCTGATCGAGCCAGTGATCAACAGCGTGCGATATCTTATCCTTCGATGCTTCCAATCTGCGCACCAACTATGGGGTCCACACAATAGGATTGTCAAGTCTCAACCTTCCTTGGCTATCTATTAGCTTCGCGATCCACTTGTACAACTCAATAGGGAAATATGCGAAGAAAAAATCGTGGATCTCTATGTATAGGTAGCAGTCTAACCACTCTTCTCTTATCAATTGAGATTCTTGTTCTCCTACGCCACGAAATCGTGAATTCCCTTGTCCAACTAACCTTCAGTTTCTTTCTTAGTTGGATTCCAATGATACGACATCAGACATCTCTATGTAGATTCCTGTCTCGGCAACAGAACCATTTGTTGGCTTGAGGGGGCCTGACCCAGGTTCAGAGTTATTTAGCCAAACAAATCCCTATTCTACTGGCCCTTTCGACAACAGCCCACGGAGCACGGACTAAGGTCTCACCTGAAGCTGTATGGGGGGCTGTTGGAATCAATTTTCTGCACCCTTGAGATGTTTGAAGGGTCGATTTAGTCCAACTATGAATACCTTCATGCAGGTCACTTCGCGCCCTATTATACTCGCCTTCGCGCAGCCCTAACCAAGGGCTAAGGAGCTTTCGCGTTGCTAAAGCAGCGATCTGCGCTATTTCCCCAAGTTAAACCAAGGATCTTACTTATATTCTTATAACATTTAGTTATATTTTCTTAGCCAGATACTTTATCTTATATTCACTTATTCAACACATTCATATAAGTTCGCGCAGCAAATAAACAGTAAACTTGCAATTCATACCCAATATACTTCAACGCATAAACCAGGAAAAGATACACAGAAATAATGTAAAACTTCTCTTTATTAATGCTTCAATCGGTTACAGACTCAACCTGCCCTACGCACTCAGCTGCAGGGGTTTGCGCACTCAACTGCGAACTACTAAGCCTTTACACACTCAGCTACAGAGCCTTCTTGTTAAAATTGGAAACTAGGGCCAAACTCCATGTGGGTCATCTTATTTATGGTAGCTGATATTTTTCTTGGATCCCTCTCATCGAGAGGTGTAGGATTGATCTAAATATCATCCGAATTCAATAAGTATTCATGGAGTTTTGAATTTATTTTTGTTATAAGACAATTCGTCAAAGAAGGCCAACAACCAAATAAACCCCACATGTGCTCAACTTTTTAGTATAAATAGAGGTGGCATTCAAGTCATTTCAACACACTTGGGATCTCTTTCTCTCTATACTTGTCTTTGGGTTTTAGTAGGAGAAGAGATCCTAAGGAATAATGTTGCCCTGATCCAGAGGGCAAAAAGCCAGAAAAGCGGAACTGCCGGAAAAGCCAAAACTGCTAGAAAAGATGAAACTTCCTTAAAAGCCTAAACTGCCGGAAAAGACGAAACTGTCGGAAAAGCAAGAACTACCAGAAAAACCAGAACTGTTGGAAAAGCTGGAACAACTGGAAAAGCCAGAACGGCTGAAAAAGCTGGAACTGCCAGAAAATCCAGAAAAGACGGAACTTCCGAAAAAGCCAAAAAATCTGGAAATGCCAGAAAAGCCGAAACTGCCAGAAACGCTGAAACTGTCAGAACTGCCGAAACTATCAAAAAAGACAAAACTGCCAGAAAAGCCAAAAAAGCCAAAAAATCCAGAAAAGTCAGAAAATACGGAACTACCAGAAAAGCAGGAAACGCCGAAAAAGCCGAAACTACTGGAAAATCCAAAAAATTCGAAAAAGTCGGAAAAGCCGGAAATGCCGAAACTGCCAGAAAAGCAGGAACCGTCGGAACTGCCAGAACTGTCAGGAATTGCCGAAACAGTCGAAGCATCTGTCTCCGAAGGAGAGCAACATGCAAGGGATAGCTAACTAACATTGGGACAGTTGTATGGTACTTAGCAGCAAATACACCAAGCATGCAATGTTACATCTAGCATGCAAGGGACAACTAACATGCAACAACAAGCATGCTAAGGACAACAAGCATGCTAGGGACAACAAGCAAGCAAGGTGTAGCCAATACATAGGTTAGGATGGCAACATGGTACAGCAATGGCACATAATGCAGTATAGTGATGGGTACAGTCATGATTAATGAAGCATGATGAGATGCAACATACTGATGATGGGTGCAACATGGTGCAGTGCGATGAGGTGTTGCATGATGACAAAATGCAGCACAATGATAGGTGAAGGAGTCACCTTGGAGAATTAGTTGAAGCAGCATGTCTTCAACTGATCTCATGTATCATCTTCTTAGAGATGATCTATGCTCTTATCTAGATAAGTCAAAGTGTTGACTTATGTTGCAAACGTACTATCTCTCTCTCTCTGCTGAACTATTGAAGAACATATAAGAAGAATTGATCAAGAGTTTCCCCACATTGGGGTTTGTCCCTGGATAGCACCACATCTTCTGTCCTCTTGTCTTGGCTTGTCTTCTACGATTTATGTTTATGTTCTATCTACAATTTACTTTAATGCTGATGTGATTGCTAATCTGAAAAGGATATGGAGCTAACTGTGAAAATTGAAATAAATTGCTCTAAGCATAGAACATACCTAAAATTAACATGGTATTAGAGCTGAGGTGAAGAGAATGCCCAAGCAAGAGTGAAAGAGAAATCACCGAAGACAGTTGGGAAAGGACAAAAGGATCAGTGGATTCCTCATCCCTCTTCAAATTCACCAAGGGTGAAGTCGAAGCAGAGAATATTATCAGAATGGCACAGCGGAATATGGCCTACCTAAAGATCACTTCATTAGAAGACCAGATCTCAGGGTGGAAGGAAAGGCAGATAACTAGTTTGGCCATTACGTAGAAGGAGTGTCCAAATCGTAGGGACACATGACTTGATGATGATGATAATCATTCCAAGGACATCTTCAATGATCAAAGGAATGACAGGTAATGCAGGTCATCAAGGAAATGGTCGACACTTCATAGAAAGCAAGGAACCCTAGGTATGAAGAATTAAATGTCGTTTCTAATAAGATAAAGAAGCGTTATCTTGTATTGGCCCTCTCCTTTAGATTCTTTAGGAATCTGGCTTATAGATTGTAGTGCTTCAAGGCACCTCATCGGATAGATGGGTGCACTCTCTAATATGGTAGAGATGGAAACAATCGTGGGATTATACTTGGAGCCGATGCCACCTATCCCGGAAAGGGTATAGGGAATGTTAACTCTCAATTAAATAAGGGTAACTCGATTCATTTACAGAATCTCTTTTATGTACCTGATCGCAAGAAGAACCTGGTGTCCATCTTGAAAATGGAATTCAAAGGTTTCAGGGTGGCATTCATCGATGGAAAGGCACGTGTTAAAAAATATAATTTTCAAATATGTTTTTTCTCATGGGTTCCGAGTTAGCAATTTGTATCAAGTTGTAGGATGGTCAATTGACATATCACATCTATAACACCGGAGGTCTACCTATGGGGGCCTACTTGATGTGAGTCAAATGGTGATAAGGATGTTTGAATTCAAGTAGAGCATGAAGGTACATGTCTGAGATGTACCGAAGGAAAATCTTATAAGGGGACCATTCCCCTCATGTAGCAGGTCCATAGGTTTGGAACAACCCAAGGAGTTTGAGATTCATGATCGGGAATCTCATGTATACAGGTGGAAGAAAGCCCTCTATGGCTTGAAGCAAAACACCCCGGGTGTAATATGAGAGGATTGATAGTTGTCTGATGAAACTTACATTCACTAGGAGTGAAACCGATCCAAACCATTACCCTAAGGTTGTGGATGATAGACCTCTCATACCGGCACCTTATGAGGACGACCTATTTCTGACAGGGGCAGACCCTCTCATTTGCAGAAGTAAGAGGGAGTTGGATTCCAGATGTGGAATGATAAATTGCAAGCCTGTGACTACCTCGAGGATCTTAACTTTCAGAAGTTATATGGTAGTGATGTCGGACCAGATTTGGGAAATGCCTCTGAGTTTCATAAACTCATTCGTGTTGATGTTCTTGGTGAACTTATGTCCGGACATATGTTTTGCAGTTAGCATGGTGAGCTCATATTTGGTTGAGCCTCACTGGATTGGTGCCAAGAATATTCTGATATATCTTTAGGGCACAATCTCTCATGGATTGAGATACACTGCCGAAAATATGAAACTGCATGATTATTGGAATGTCGACTGGGCAGGCAGTGTGGAGGATCACTAGAGCACTTCTCAGTGCTGGTTCTCTTTGGATTCTGCTTTGATATCATGGATGAGTAGGAAGCAGAAGTCGGTTGCTATAAGCACCGTTGGGACTAAATACATAGCTACGAGTATGATCTCATATGAAGCTGCATGGTTGCAGAAGCTCTTAAGTGAGTTGTTTGTACACATGATGAATACCACTGTGATTCTCTGTGATAACCAGAGGGGGGATTCAATTATTGAGGAATCCCATATTCAATGATTGCTCCAGCATATAGACATCATATACTAACTTATCTGTGATATGGTAAGTCGATGAGCGAGGAGGCTCCATCGCATTGAGACTGATGTACAAGTCGAAGACATTTTGTCAAAGCCCCAGGGAAAGGTCAAATCTATGACTTTCCCGAACAACTTGGAGTCGTTGAGAGACCTTCTTATAAGGGTCCTGCATGTTCCATGCATTGAGCTATGGGAGCTCTATGGGGCTTGGGTTACTTATTGGAGCAACATATGACCACAAGGTGACTCACCCTCCCCTGGTGGTGTGCTATGAACAGGATGATTAGTTCTTCTGTGAGCCAGGATGATTAGTTCTCCCGTGGTAACTATGGAATAGGATGATTAGTTCTCCTGTGGACCAGGATGATTTGTTCTCCATGGTGACTATGGAACAGGATGATTAGTTCTCCTGTGGGCCTGGATGATTTGTTCTCCGTGGTGACTGTGGAACGAGATGATTAGTTCTCTTGTGGGCCAAGATGATTAGTTCTCTGTGGCATCCACTGACAGGATGATTCGTTCTCCTGTGGACAAGATGATTAGTTCTCCTATCGAGGCATCCTACCCATGCAGTCCGGGACTCATGGGAAGTACCTCTCATTTGATCAATGAGCAAGGAAATGAGGATAGGGACCATAGTAGTATTATTGATGGACGCATTGTTGTATCTACCGTACTCCCTATGCTAGGATGACCTCCATTGATCTGGGATCAATGGAATTAATCTAGGATCAGTATGAGTGGTTTGAGACACTCTCTTGTGAAATTGATCTGGGATCAGTATGAGTGGTTTGAGACACTCTCTTGTGATATTGATCTGGGATCAATAAAACTGACTTCGGGTCAGTAAGAGTGATGTGACACACTCTCTTCAGATGAAACTGACTTCGGGTTAGTAGAGAATGGTATGACACATTCTCGACCAATTCTTCTTCTTCATGGTTCAGCATAGCAGAGCAAAGCAAAGCTTAGCAGATCAAAGCAGTGTAGGGCACTGATGGCAAAGATAGTGGAGTTCTCCCTAGTTGAGAGGGAGTGTTCAAATTGGAAACTAGGGCCAAACTCCATGTGGGTCATCTTATTTATGGCAGCTAACATTTTTCTTGGATCCCTCTCATCGAGAGGTGTAGGATTGATCTAAAGATAATCCGATTCCGATAAGTATTCATGGAGTTATGAATTTATTTGTGTTATAAGCCAATTTGTCAAGGTCAGGCAGCAACCAAATAAACCCCACATGTACTCAACGTTTTAGTATAAATAGAGGTGACCTTCAAGTCATTTCAACGCACTTGGGATCTCTTCCTCTCTCTACTTGTCTTTGGGTTTTAGTAGGAGGAGAGATCCTAAGGAATAATGTTGCGCTGATCCAGAGGGCAGAAAGCCGGAAAAGTCGGAACTGCTGGAAAATCCGGAACTGCCGGAAAATCCAGAACTGCCAGAAAAAAAGGAACTGTCGAAACAGCCAGAACAGCCAAAAAAGTCGGAACTTCCGAAAAAGATGGAACTGCTAGAAAAGCCAAAACTGTTGGAAAAGTCGGAATTGCTGGAAAATCCGAAAAAGATAGAACTGCCGAAAAAGCCGGAAATGCCAAAAAAGCAGAAAAAGCCAGAACTGCAGGAAAAGTCAGAACTGCTGGAAAAGTCGGAACTACCGAAAAAGTTGGAACTACGGGAAAAGATGGAACTGCCAGAAAAGCTAGAAAAGCCAAAAAAAGTTGAAAAAGCCAAAAAAATGAAAAATCCAGAAAAGTCGGAACTACCAGAAAATCCAAAAAAGCTAGAAAAGCTGGAACTGCCGGAAAAGCCAGAAAAGTCGGAAAAACCGGAAATGTCGGAACTGCCGAAGCTGTCGGAAAAGCTGAAACTGCCGAAATAGCCGAAACTGACGAGAACTGCCAAAACAGTCGGAGCATCTGTCTCCGAAGGAGAGCAGCATGCAAGGGACAACTAACTAACATTGGGATAGTTGTATTGTACTTAGCAGCAAATACACCAAGCATGCAATGTTACAGCTAGCATGCAAGGGACAACTAACATGCAACAACAAGCATGCTAAGGACAACAAGCAAGCAAGATGCAGCCAACACATAGGTGAGGATGGCAACATGGTACAACAATGGCACATAATGCAGTACAATGATGGGTACAGTCATGATTAATGAAGTGTGATGAGATGCAACATAATGATGATGGGTGCAGCACGGTGAGGACGAAATGCAGCACAATGATAGGTGAAGTAGTGACCTTGGAGAATTAGTTGAAGCAGCATGTCTTCAACTGATCTCATGTATCATCTTCTTAGAGATGATCTATGCTCTTATCTAGATAAGTCAAAGTGTTGACTTTTGTTGTAAACGTACTATCTCTCTCTCTCTCTGCTGAACTATTGAAGAACATATAAGAAGAATTGATCAAGGGTTCCCCATATTGGGGTTTGTCCCTGGTTAGTGCCACATCGTGTGTCCTCTTGTCTTAGCTTGTCTTTTGTGATTTATGTTTATGTTCTATCTGCAGTTTACTTTAATGTTGATGTGATTGCTAATCTGGAAAAGATATGGAGCTAACTATGAAAATTGAAATAAATTGCTCTAAGCATAGAACATACCTAAAATTAGCACTTCTCCTACTCTATGACCCAAAGACACAACTTTACACTTTAGACTCAATGCATCATCATTAAATCTTTTGTTAACTTTTATTCCTTAGATACTTCTTTACAACTTAGAGCCTCGCTCTATTTATACAATCCCATGGTATGCGAACCATGGGTAGAACTCTCACGCTGACATTACATTACAAAACTAAGGGCAGACAGCCCTATGACTCAATTACACCTTCGCGCTCCGCGCCCATAAATCACAGAGTCTTTACATCGGACTTAGTCAAAACTTGGGCTTTAAGCCCCAAAACTTGCCTTGGGGGGATCCCATGCCCAACACAAAACTTGATAGATTTTTTAAAAAAAATAAATGAACTTTATTGTTGTCCATTAGTTTGGGATTAAATTACACGTTACTTATGGCTAGATTGCAAGTTAGGCTTTTAAATAATTTTTGAATTATAGAATACTATTATTGTTTTATGTAGCAATTATGTGTTTTTTTCTTTCAAAACAAGTGGAAAACAATAAAAAGACAAATGGGAACTTGGAGGAATCAAAGAACGTTAAACCTTTTTTATTTGCAATTGTGTTGTTTATACTATTTAATGTCTAAACACTTAAAGACAATTATAGGGGTTTTCAAATACTTTTAGATACTTAGATTTTACTTTTTTGGCCAATTGACATTTGGTATGATTTGAAGTACAATGTCTAATCTGCTTACAATTGAACATCTTTGACTAACGAAATTAGTTTTCAGAACATTTTTTCTGGTATTTTTTATTGTACTTGATACTAACAAGCCTTTACATAGTAGTATTATTTACAATGTAGAATCATTATTTGACTTGATGATATACTAGATTCAAGTGATGTCTGCTAGTTTGGGTGGAATCTATTATAGAAAAATGCTATGCAATTGTGAATGATTTTGAGTCATGGAATGTGTAGTTGTGGAAATTTAAAAGTCGCTACAACAACTTACAAAAGAGGAGGATTATGATAATCAGAAATTGCATTCTGCAAATAAATCAGAGAAGAGGAAAAACAATGAGCGATTTGAATGCAATTTCTGTGGCGGGTGGATTAGTTGCAGGTTTAATTGGTGCAAATGTTTATGTTGTTGCATGCAACATCTTTGTTCAAATCCAGAGAACAATGAATGGTTGTCAAAGTGCATTGTGCAAGATTTTTTTGTGTGATTTAGATGTCAAATTTGTTGATTCACTATGTCTCAAGTGAGAAAGGATTTCCACAAATTGTAATGCTAAAATCAAGAGATATTAAATGCACCCCTAATCTCATAGTTAGTTTTGTTGTGTATGTCTACTTGGAATCTGTATTCCAAGATGAATAGCTAAGGAAGCTTTAATTATTACATTTCAAGACAATTTTGGTGCAATATTTTTTGTTCAAATTGACACATTTACTAAAGTACATATCCAATTTAATGTTGTTATAGAACTATGATTAATATTGAGTGATGGTTTTTATTTGCAATTACTCTAGTCATGTGTGGCTAGAATGTTATTTGTTATTTATGGAATAGTAGATAACGATTTATATGTCTAGCAAACAATATGATACAAATTTAGCCTTCCCACCTTAGTTTGCAATTTAATGTAGTTATAGTTCTATGATTGAAATTGAACAATGGTTTCTTATTTGTTATCTTAAATTATAATTGTTTAATATAGAAAGCTATATTGTAATTTGTTTTTGGAGCTAATAATTGGATTCTATTTGATTTATATATTTTGAAATAAATTTACAGTTATTATCAAATATTCTTTACAGAATATTGGAAATTTAAATATTGTGTTTTGAAATTTGTTAAAATGATAATAATGTTTTTGTTACTATTATTTTAAATTTTATAAATGTCTTTAGTTTTAAATTATGTCTCAATTGAAAAAAAATGCAACCTTCAAGGTTCCTTATGGCAATTTCATCCACTCTTTTGTCACAATGCTAGGTACTCATTTTCAAAGTATTGTGAAACAAGAAAACAAGGAGAGAAGATAATCACAAAGGCAATGTAGACTAAATAATACATGAGGTCTAAAAATTTTGCAGTATCATATGTGTTGATTGGACATTCAATGCAATCCATGCTCTTAATGCTACAAATCATTGTCACATTTGGAAAAATTGTTAGTTTGTCTCAATATACTTTATGGCAACAAAAAATAGTTTTGCATTGAAAGGATAAAAAATACAAGAAATTGATCACAAGTTATCTAGATTCAATCTACATAGATTAGCATTTCTTCTATTATCATGGTGATTGTTTATTTGATTCATTTGTTGTTTTTCTTCACTTTCGCTATAGTTCAGTTAAAATACGACATGAAATTATAAACCACTTTCGACATTTCTTATCTCATGGACATGATGTTGCTTTGCATTCATTACATACATAGTTGACTCATGAATACCTTCATGGCCTTCATCATGTTAATGATCTTGAGTTGTACTTGAAAGGATTGTCTACATCTTCTTCTATTTATGCCCGAACTACAATTAACTTATGGGGGGGTCCATTTTGTATCAAATGGTTCTCCAAGTCGTTGTCAGTTTTGGTCAATGTTTGGCCATTTACAAATGGCCAAGCATATCTACGGTTCAACACAGACATTCATGGCTATCAATATAATGTTTTGCTACATAATCAAAATATTGCATGTAGACATTTTGAACCATTGTTACTACATAGCACAGTAGATAGTGTAGGTTTAGTAAATAGAATGATTAGCCCATGCATTTTCCCATACCAATTCTCACATGGACAACTTTACATATTGTCAATTGAGCAAATCTTATTTGAACAAGGTTTCATGATCTATCGACAAAATTTCAATGGCTATCATGACTCTTTGTTTGAGTCTATTTACACACTTGCACCATGGTTTGATATATCTAATATCAAAAAAGCATTTGCACAAACTTTTTACAATTGTTTCATTTGCAATGATGATAAAGCTATCAATTGATTATAACAACACATGAGTGCTAAAAACATTGAATGTTAGGCCCCTATACTACTAGGGTAAGCCTTATTGTTATTAGTACAACCCCCTTATTATATTGATGTACCCATGTAGTGCCCATATTGTTACTAGTATGCCCCATAGAAGCCCAATATTGTTATTATTGTGCCCTTACATTATTATTGTTATGTCGGCTCTGATTATATTATGACCCCTTAGACTCCTATATATAGAAATGAGGTCTTTTCATTTGTATCATCCAAGAATTGTTCTTTTGTGTAATGTAAAGGAGGTTTCCCCCTCGAAGAGGCTGAATTCTAAGGAGTTCAACTATCTTTTCTATCTTTTTGTAAGCAGGTTCCATAACATTTGGTATCAGAGCTTTGGATTCTAGGGTTTCGCTGCTCCAAATAGGTCATCGTGGAATTTTCGCTATAACTTTTGTTCTACAATGTTTCAGAAGCGCAAAAAAAAAAAAAAAAAAAAACCATTTGAAACGAAATCGCACTGAACCTCGGGTCCGAATTTCAAATCTTTTCACGCTATATTTGCAGAGATATGATCTGAGGAAGTTGGTCTTTTTGCATACTCCTGAATTACATTCCAAACAGGTGACCTGGGGAAAATCGTCATAACTTTCTCTCTGAGCATCAGATTGAAATTTTGTAAGACGGTACAGAAAGAGGACAGACTGTATTTTCTTGTATGTATTTTTCAGAGCCAAAGGTCGAAACAGTGACACATGGGACATTGTACAAGTTCGATCTACTGAACTAGTCTATAACCAGGTCACTATGGGAGATTTGGCATAACTCTTCCTTGGAGAATCCAATTTGGATCAGACTGGTGGCATTGGAAAGAGGATGCATAGGAATATTGCAGGTCACAATTTCAGAAATGGAAGAACCGAAACTACAGAGTTATAGTCATTTCAAGATCGAGCTCCTAAAATCAAGAAAAGGCGATATGAGGAAGTTCGATGGCAAGGATCTGGTAAATTGGATACTTCAGATGAAGCAATATTTTGATCTACATGGTGTGCCACTATTACAAAAGGTATGTATTTCATCTTAATATTTAGAACCAAATCAATTTGTATGGTATAAAGGGTTTTGTTCTCGTAAATAACTTGTTATGTGGTCAATTTTCACGGAGGAAATGATGTCACATTATGAGGATACAAAGAGCAACACCACAATAATTGGAAAGAGTAAAAGGGCTTTGTTACATAGTGGAAAGTAAAATTATGGCAACAAGGAAGTCTACCCTCACAACTATAAAGATGGAAGTGTTGTTTCTCCTAGCCTTCCACAACCTACAAGGGTTACACCACAACAATTAGAAGAAAAAAGAGAAAAAGGGCATTGTTACAATTATGATAGTAAATGCACTAAAGGTCATAAGTGTGCTGAGAAGAAATTATTTTACATAGAGTATGAAGAGGAGGAAGAAATGGATCAAGAAACATCAAAATAAGAGGATATATGCCAGGACCCAACCCCAGAGAAAGAAGAAATGAATTAGACCATATCTTGTAAAGCATTGGCAAGAATTACTTCTCCTCAAACTCTCAAGGTAGAAAGACATATTAAGAAGAAAAAGGTGCAAGAAGTGAAAGATCACATCGAGAAAGAAGAAATGAATCCAACCATATCTTGTAAAGGATTGGAAGAAATTACCACTTCTCAAACTCTAAAGATAGAAGGACATATCAAGAAGAAAAATGTTCAAGAAGTGAAAGATCACATCGAGCATCAAGAAATGAATCCAACCATATCTTGTAAAGGATTGGAAGAAATTACCACTTCTCAAACTCTAAAGATAGAAGGACATATCAAGAAGAAAAAGGTTCAAGCAGTGAAAGATCACATCGAGCATCAACAACAAGTTCTCCAACTTTTAAAGATAATGCCAATTTGGTGCAAAATCGAATCAAACAACAGGTAGATCAAAATTGTAGTGAAAAATGTTTTGATGTAGGTGATTGGGTATTTTTACTGCTACAGCTCAAGCAAGCTATTTATGAG
>APFE031744531.1:96635-115867 GCA_000404065.3 Pinus taeda | reverse complement strand
CAAACAATATTGTTAGAAATTGAAGAGGAAGGAAAAATCATATTGGAACCTACAGCAGTCATAGAAACAAGAACCCGACAGCTACGAAATTGATCAATTTCAGAGTATATCATCAAGTGGAAGAACTTACCCGCTGAAGATTCCACATGGAGGACAAGAATTTTATACAAAAGCATCAAGAACTACTCAAGCGTTGAGGACAACGCTTTTTGAAGGAGAGGGGCATGTTAGGCCCCTATACTACTAGTGTAACCCCTTATTGTTATTAGTACAACCCACTTATATATTGATGTACCCATGTAGTGCTCATATTGTTACTATTGTGCCCCATAAAAGCCCACTATTGTTATTATTGTGCCCTTACATTATTATTGTTATGTCCTCTAATTATATTATGACCCCTTAAACTCCTATATATAGAAAGGAGGTCTTTTCATTTGTATCATCCAAGAATTGTTCTTTTGTGTAATGTAAAGGAGGTTTCCCCCTCGAAGAGGCTGAATTCTAAGGCGTTCAACTATCTTTTCTATCTTTTTGTAAGTTGGTTCCATAACATTGAACAAGAGAAATTTATCAATGATTGGCAAGCTTATATTATAAATGTATCAATGCCATATGCATACGGACATATAGAGGGAAAAGGTTTTTCAATACAATGGATATGTGAACTCCTTGAGGTTAACATATATATATGGAATATAGAAACAAAAGATATTTCCTTTATATTCTATTCATCAAAAACTTGCTCCAAAGTCATGTGCCTTATGCATATACCAATATCTGCAACACATGCACATTTCCATGCAATTCTGGAAATTTATAATGTTGAGAATATTAGTGACATTGATAATTCAGCACAAATGCTCCAAGGAATCTCGAAAAGAGATAACTGTGAGCCGATCTCAAGTTACCTTGTAGATATCTTGTTAGCAAAGAACTTAGGTTTACTAAATTTTCTACACATTTGAAACATTTGTCAACTAACAACATTTACATACATACATACATACATACATACATATATATATATATATAATATATATAATATATATATATATATTATTGTTGTAGTATCAAAGGATTCCACATCATCAAATGAGGACAATAATCCTTTTTCAATGGAGACACAAAATAACAAAGAAGTCTCCACTTATTTTTCCAATGTCTATAGTAAGTGGTACACTCACTTACATCAATTGAAATCTGCAATATGAGCACAAGGTGCTATAATACAAGAAGAACAAAAGAAATATGTAAAGTCAAATAAAGAAATTGAGGCATATTTGCAAACAATCCAAGACACGCCTACATATGCATTTTTCATTTATGATATATTGTCTTTTGGAAAGGACATGCAATCTATTAATAAATACCTATTATCTACTATTTTCTATTTGATGCTTGCTTCAAAGTTCAAAACCATTAAACTCAATGAATAAATATGCAAATCTTGTAACCATGCAATACTCAATGAAAAAGTCCCTACATTTGCATCGCCTCTTTATATTCGATGAAATGAAAAATTGATGTCCATTGCACAATTGACATATTTGGAAGAGAGATTAGTGGCACCAAAGATGGATTTTGCACAAATAAGACAACTTGGCTACAAAAGATCACAAATTGGATTAACAGGAATAATCATAAATGTTCCTTCTAGTCTAGATGGAATTCAGAGAGCATCGGCTAGAGAAATTGATGACAATATGACAGTGGGAATTATGCTATAAAGAAAATTGGAATAGAAGGGTGCCTATTTGTCTCAAAATATTTGACCCACTAAAGTGATGTGTTCATTACATGACTTGTGAAACACAACTCTATACAAAAGTGAACAAATAGAAATCAACTATGAATGGAAAAAACATTTTGATCGAAGTAGACAAGATCATTAGAACGATAGTCCAAAAATGAAGGAACTAGACTCACTAAATGCACATAATGATCTAGAGAAAGAAACTGAAACACTTGTACATGGTTATTCAGAGGCCCATCTTATCCATGATCTTGATACAAGAATAATACATATTACACCTTTTGAAAGGTTTTTTCCCCTAGGCATTTTTCAAGACAATTGAAGAACTGAACTTTCCGACATGGTTCTTTGGATCAAGTCACCCTACTGAAGTTATCAATCACTTTTCATATAAAAAAATTGCACAATGGGAATTCTTACATGTCTGGTGACTTTTAGACACATATTACAAACATATTTTTTAAAGAAAATTGTATTTTGGTAAACCAAGTCTCTAACTCAGCTTGGATTTCTATTCGCAAAGGAGAGCTAAAAAAGAAAAACTAGGACACATTGGCATATCATGAAATTATGAGACAATTGAATCAAGAGCAACAATCAATAATTAAACAAACAGTTCTGTGGAAAAAGAATAATCATGGTAAGCGTTTCTATTTTTTTATTACTAGAGGTGCAGATACAGGAAAAATATTTGTTGCACAAGTGCTTTGCTATGCACTCATACGACTTTATAACAAAGACTTACAAAGTGACCCTTTGAAAAAATGGTCTAATAATTGTATTTACTAGAAAAGCTGCATATATTGCACATGGTGTTATATTCAATTCAACTTTGCATTTTCCACTTTCACCATGTCACATGGTGCCATTGGCTTCTAACACACTCGATGTATTGAGCAAAGAATATGAAAAACTCAAATTTTTGTTGATGATGAGGCTTTATTAATTGGCTCTTGATTGCTTTATAGCATTGACAAGTGACTCTATGAAATTATGCATACTCCAGCTTCCCCATTTGGGAACCTTGACATAATATTTTGCGGTGACCTATGTCAAGCACAACTTTTACGTGATTGTTGGATATTTGAACAACCATATCTTAAAGGAACCAATGATCCTTACAATTTTTGGAAAGAAAATGTGAAAACTTATGAACTAAAACATGTAATGTGACAAGACAATAGAGAATTTGTATCCATCTTAAACATAATGAGGACATGCTCAGATACTGATGATGATCTTGCATTCCTGAACAAACATTGCTATAGATCGACACCAAATGATCTAAATTTTCCATACCTGTTTTATTTAAACAATAATGTACATGAACATAATGAAAGAATGTTGTCTCTATTCAACAAAGAAGCGATTATATTAAATACATATGACAAAACAATTGACTCAACAAATATAAATCACAATAAACATAACAAAATTGCCACCTTCTATTGTGTTGAAAGAAAATATGTCTGTTGAACTAATTGGCGGAAATTACAATATTTAGGATGGCTTGGTGAATGGCGTTGAATGAACTTTTAGAGCATCAACATCATTTGAAAATGGTGCAATTTGGATCGAATTTGTTGATCCAGTTGTTGGCAATGTTCAACAGGAAAAATGGCGCATTTATAGAAAGATGGAATAATGTCTATGTGGACACTTGTTACTAGAGTTTGTAGGAATAATGAATCAAACAACAAAATTAGTTTTCAAGAGAACAATCTCCTATTCAACTGGCATGTGCACGAACTATACATCGATCACAAGGGTTAACAATGGACAAATTGGCTTTTGACCCAAAAGGAGTTAGGCAACATGGACTTGTATATATTGCACTTTCTCGTGTCAAAGATATTAATTCCTTGTATTTATTAAACAAATTGGAACGTAATAACTTTTCTCTCAATGACAAAGTTGTTATTGAGCTAAATAGACTTAGACAAAATGCCTCTTATCAGCTTGAATATAGCATATATCAAAATAAAACTATTGAAGATTTGACAATATGTTCATTGAACACTCGTAGTTTGTCCTTTCATTTCAAAGATATCATTGTTGGCTATGATCTAATGAGTGCTAACATTCTTTGTTTCCAAGAAGCGAAAGCAAAATCATCTCCATCGAATCCATTATTGTCTAGCAAATATGACTACATACTTTATACCATTTACATGGAATTCTCACATGCTATATATAAAATATTGTGGTTGATAATCATTTCACTTATACAAAAGACCAATTTGAATCAACCATTGCAACATTCCATGTTGAAAAAAAACCATTATAGTTGCAATGTATATATTGCACCAAATGCAAAAATTGAAGAGAATTAATTTCATCAAATTCATTTTAGAGCACACATGCAACAACTACCCAATTGTGCTTGTTGGTGATTTCGATTTGGGCATGTTGCAAACTAGCCATCAAAAAAAAAAAAAAAAACTACTTTCATTTATGCAAAATAATGACTTCAATTTTCATACAAAAAAACGACAACTGACTATAGCTCAATGCTAGATCACTTCTAGACAAACCTTTCAGCTAGTACTATTTATTTCCATGTCTTTGATGCTTATTTGACAGATCATCATACAATTTGTCTTACCATATCTTTGTTGTCACCTTGAGTCATTTTTCCAATGTTTGTATTCTACAATTTCATTGTTGACTTGTCACAATATTTGTCACATTTGCAAATGTGCACCTTTGACATATGCCTTGATTTGCAAACATTGAAAAACAAAGAAATTTTGCACAACGAAAAACAAGAAAACAATAAAAACATGCAAATATAAAATTATGGCAAGTCTTCAAACCATGAACATAAATTTGTTATGTTTGTCTTGTATAACTATAAATTTTAATGCAATGCTTGGTATGCAATTTATGCATTTTCGTTCTCACTTTGTTGCAGTTTGCTCCATAAATTGAATAGTATTATTTGCTTTAGCTTGTAGTTCATATTTCATTATTTCTTGTGCAACTGCTTTTGATAATAATAAAGAATGTCCATAATAATTCTTAATAACACATTTCCAGAAGTGAACTATATGTATATTTTCCAATGAAATTATAAAACATTTTCTTTATTCTAACTTATGCACATCTACTACATAGCCATGAACCAATGGCTAATAGTATCATAAAAACAAAATTCATGTATATATAATTTATCATTGTAGAGTATACATTATTTTAAATGTTCTTTGTACACTTCTCTCTTACTTGATGGCTTGCATTTTTGTTTTCTAGAAACGATTGGTCCAGACATTTGGTACAATATCATGGAAACATCTAGCTCTAGCAAACAAATATTGGAAGAACAAATGGTGGAAAATGAGAATCCAAAAATGTTAGGTTTGTGTTGCACTAAATGTTTGTGTAGTCAAATGACATATTTGCATTAAATAAATGTCAATGTTTTTTGAAGCATGTTGTTTTGATTTTGCACATAAGTAGAGCAAAAACAATGGAAGCAACATCCTCGTCAATCATTGAAATATGCTCAGGAGCATATGAAAAAACTTTTGAAAGCGATATATTAGTTATTTATGGGCCAACACAACTGAAAGTCCTAACTCTCCTACAAAGGAGCGATTGCTTCGTGCTGATTTGGTTGATAGCCACAACCAACTGACTATCATAGTGAACATGGACAATAATCTTATAACTGTTTATAAAACATGTTTATTGTTGGAAATAATGTTCGAATTACAAATTTGCAATAAGAAACAAGGGTCCCTTATGAACGAGGGGACGTAAAATGTTGCATAGTGTTACAAGATAAAACCACAGTTGAATCAATTGCACGGGTTTGTAAAAAACGCAGACTGGCTCCAAATACAACAATACACAATCTCGTTGTTTCAATTGATGCATATGCAGTTGGGTCAATAGGAGCAATAGTAATAGGTTGCCACCAAAATAACAAGCAACTAGAACTCAATAAAAAATATGGTGAAGCTCCGAAGAACAATGCAATGCAATTATAAGTTTGTTGCTATAATAACTATACTTTCATTTTGAACAAAAAGATAATAGTTTCTTTTAAAATATGTTATTGTATCTTTGTTTTGCATTGTTAACAAGGCAACAATTATCTCGTTATTTTTTTGCATAGACTCCTTAACCAAAAATATGTTGTCTGGTTGACTGTAATTGTTATTGAATGATAGTCATAAAGAGCATTTTTTCAAAATACTGTATGAATTGGCATTAAAGATGACTTCACTCTATTTGTTCAAAAACATTGTTAGAAATAATGTGAAAGGGAGTCAACAGTTATGCACAGGATTAACAACTTTTCTTGATCCATTGAATGATGAATGTGCAAGAGCGTATTTTTTCTTTTGTAATGTCAAGAATATAGGTTTATTTACAAATAGTCTCTTTGTTCAAGTAACAACAGTTTTAGTTTAATGTGCAAAATCTTGGATTTTGATAATACATATTGGATCTAACAATTCAATCGTCTTTGGGGGGAACACAGATCGAGGGAGTGCTAAAATCCATAAATGTTTTTTGTCCTCCTTTTCAGTGAATTTGCAATAAGTGCAAACAACTCGTTCATCCAACCATAGATAAATGCACAATTTGTAAAGAGAACACACCATTTAACTATGAGCACATTGTTGAATGCAACAAAGAATTGAAAAATTGATTGTATGTTGCAGATGCCACAGCTAAAATAACATTGCCCAATTATTGTTTAGACAAGTTTTTAGGAATACATGCAAACCATATCATCTACAATTTTCAATTTTAGAAAACTTTGTATTCGAGGTATTTTTACTTTAACAGTTAACAAAATTATTGCTGAGATAAAATAGTTGTGACCAACAAACAAAAATATTCTTTGGTACATCAAGTTCATACATTTTGACAATTAAGTTATTGTTGCTCTTTTCATTTTTTATTTTCTGGATGGCACCAATTCATAATTGACAAATACTTGAAAAAATACTAATAAATACTTTTGCTTTTATTGCAAGTTGTAGAATTACAAACAAAAAAAAAAAAAAAACATTTAGTCAAGTACTTTCTGGATATATGTTGAAATATCTCAATCAAAAATACTTTTTTATTTTTGATAACTAGTTCTTGTTTCTCTTTTCCTGTAAGTTTTCCTGCTCGAGATGAAAACATAGAGAAAAATGCACATTATGCAATATGATATTTCAGTTATATCAAAATTTCTATGAGACCATGGTCTCGTTTTTTGGTTAATAAGAACATTAGATCTTAGCTCCACAGTAACATATTGTAACTCCATAATAGTTAGTATGCCATATTATATATATGTCAATGTTTTTCTCTCCACTATTAAAATACCGGCTTGGTTTTTCATTTGTTCTAAATTTTGAAATTGTGTTCTGTTAGGGAAAACAAAAAGCAAAAAAGAAGGAAACAAAACAGTTGCATGTGTATCAATGTGTTCATTTATGTATATGCACAATTGAATGCTCTGTGTTAAAAGAAGGCACTACAGGAGAATTGAGATAGCTAGATTTTCAATTTATTTTGCCATATATTGAATCATCCTTATTTTCCAATTTGCATAATTGTGTTTTCATGTAGTGTTCATTTTATAATTAGATTTTTTTGTTCTTGTTTTCTGAGTTATATAGTGTTGCGATGCAGTTATATACAATTGCAAATTTATTGTGCAATGAATTAAGAGATCTTCTATCTTGTTTCTCTTTCCTAGTTTTTTTTGCGCTTCTTCTTAAAATGTATTTCAATTCATGGAAAAAAAAAAAAAAAAAAAAAAAAAAAAAAGGAAACTAGAGATTTAAATATAGTCTAGACAAATTGAGGTTTCTTTGATACTAGCTACTTGGACTATGGTACTCAATTATTTTCTACTTTTTTTGTGACACATATATGGAAACCAATATGCATATTTACTGGAGCAACTTCTTCATTCGAAAATTTCTGACAACCTAGTGCATGGTTTTGTTAATAGGACCATAATATCTCAGTTGCACAAGCACATTGTATATTTACAAAAAAAAATCATTATAGCATATTATATACATATGCGTGTTTTCCTTTTCGTTGTTGCAATATTAACTTGAATTCTCATTTTCCTGTAAATTGTGAAATTGTTTTGTCTTAGGAAAAAAACCGCAAATATATCAAGTGCTTGATTTTTGTATATGTTTAATGAAATCTTTTGTGTCAAAAAAAGGGGGGCTTCTACAGGGGCATTGAAACATTTGTGTTCTTTTTTTTTTCTTCACATATATCAAATCTTCCAGAAATTTTACTTTTATATTTGCACGAGTGTTTTTTCGCAGGTTGTGTGCTTCTATTAATTGGCTTTCTTGCACAGGGATTTGTATTTCCTAAGCTATATAGTGTTGCATTGCAGTTATATATAATTGCGAGTTTATTATCTAATGAATTAACAAAATATGCATCTTATTAATGTTTTCTAATTTTCTTTGTTTCCTCTTATAATGCATATAAACTTACAAAAAATTGCAAACTTAGCTATAGTATAAGGAAATCATGGTTCTTCTAATGCTAACTACTAAAGCAATGTGTTGACGGTGCTGGACCTGCCAACATTCAGGGGATCTCCCCGATATGAAGTCCCAACTAGACCTCACACCATTTGGTGTAGGAGTCCCATCTGGTATGATGGCTCGGTTGCCATTATCTTAAATGTTTGCCTTAGCTCTTTCTTGTCAGCACGAGAGAGTGGTCAGTTTTGTCTTCGAACAGCGAGATTCACATCCCTGGTGAATGTTAGTGTTACTTGTGTCAAGGTTCTTTCACAGCAGAGGGAGAGGGTGGGAGTGAGTCTCTAGTCAGAAGGAAGGAAGTCCCAACTCTATCAAAGACACACAACACAATAGAACATGCACAGCTTCTAGAAGAGTAATCCACACAGATGCGGCAGTCACAACACACAAAGGAAGATAGCACGTGCAACACCCAGTGGGGCAATCCGCGCGAGTGCGACAGTCGTTATACCTAGTTTACATGAAAGGTTTTGTCTTATGTTCAGGAAGGTAACCAACATGGGAAGGACAGTGTTATCAACTTATACAACACATTTACATTAATATATGTATTAGAACAACTGAATGAGTTCATTCATTTAACACATGTTAAAGCAACATGTATTACAAATGTTCAAGATTAATTCTTACAAACGGTTACAACACATGTGTGAAAATGTGTTGGCCTATGAGAAGGCTTCTAAATTAAGCAAAATTTCTAAGACACATCGATACACCATACATCATTAACCCCGTGGGCGGAGCATTGGAGCCACTACTCGCTCCTCAAAGAAAAGATTACAGACTCTCAAGGCTATGTGGAAGGAGCCAAGGTGAAAAGTCCCTTGCATGTACAAATGAGGGGGTATTTATAGCCGAGGGTGAAACTGGCCCTTGTGACTATTCGATTTCCCTCATGACTATTTGACTTTAATGACTTTTCATATTACAAGTGGGTCTCTTGGACTTTCACATTACATTACATTGATTAACAACTGTATGGCCCACAGTAGTGATTTGGCCGACATGACTCATGACACGACTCGACACGAGAGTGTTGGTATGTTCATGTTGATGCTGGTGTGCATATCGAGCTACAGTGTTGCTCAGTGATGGATTTCCTCTTGGTGTATCACAGTTTCACCTCCGCATGGTAAGGTGTGCGGAGTCCTCAATGGTCACTGGGTTTGCTTGATGTTTCATGTGCACGTTGCTCCTTTGTTTTTACTTTGGCATGCTTGACATGTTCGTCCATTCACAAAAATATCTCCTCACATGTTCGCTTATTCGTCCATCCGCGAACACATCTTTGCATGGTCATCCACTCGCGAACACATCTCTTCGCATGCATCATTTGTTCATCCATTCATGAACACATCATTTTGCATGTACTCTCCTTATTCATCCCATCTGTCATCGTGTCATGTCTATTCATGTACCTGCATCTGCAATCACTCATGATGATACAACATCAAATCCATAAACCTCCTAGTCTACAATGATGAATGATCGTTCGCTTTCGGATGCAGGTGACCGGGAGAGAGGACAAGGCTGTGAAACTGCGTGGGGCAAGTTTCAATCTGGAATGCGAGCTCCAGACATTTCTCGTAAAAATTATGCAGAAGTCACTAGGATACTGAGATGGACAATCCAAATCAGCAGTGAATATCCGCGGGATCTGGCTCTGCTGGAGGGAAGATGTGCACAATTTATGGAGTGAAGCAGTTTGGGCAGCAAAGGGCCTTGGCAGCAAAAACTGTGTAATTCCTGGATGGATATGGTTGCGAGCTTCAGGAAGCTTGGCAGCAAAAATTGTGCAATTCCTGGAGTGTGCTGGCAGTGGACTACAGGATGGCTTGGCAGCAAAAACTGCACAATTCCTTAAGGGAGCTGACAGCGGGCTACAGGGTTGCTGGAGACAAAAACTGCTCAATTGATGGGAGGACGACATGTTGAACACCTCTGTGTAGTTTTTGAGCTAAGCAGGATGTTGGGCTGCTGATGGGCCTGCTTAGAAATATGTGCAGCTTTCTGGGTGAGCAATCGGTCTGTTGACAAGGTGACTGGATGGAAAAATTGAGCAATTCTAGAGGGGAGACAAGGATGGACACTTGGTGTCTATCCGATCTATCTGTGTAGTTTTCTGAATCAGCAGAGTGGGCAAGGTCTGCATCTTCTGCGCAATTTTTGAGGGGGGTGAGTCCCAGGGTCGCTGCCCGGTCAAACTCTCTGATTGACCAGTAAGAGGGTGGGTTGGTCATCTTGCGAGCAACACAGATTGAAATGGCTTGTTGGACACTTCTGTGTTATTCTAGGTGACAGTCGATTGAGTTGATTATAGGGTGGAGGTCTAGCTATTAGAGGGTGATCCAATCTTCAGAACTTCAACAAAAATGACTAAGTGTGTGAACGAGTGAATTTGTGCATACACGGTTTTTGCGAACACACGCTCAACATAACTTGACGATAAGATGCCTCAAACTATCAAGACAACATATGCACAACATGACTTATCGACGATGCGAGAGATAAGTGTGATGCTTGTGATAGATCATTGACCGACCTCGATGACGCTTGCGTGACAGTGAATACAACTTCGTGTGTGAGTGCGAAAAATGTTTACATAGTGAACATGACATGTACACACGAAGTGAATACCTTGTGCACGATTGGAACATTGTTGCAAGTGTGACATTATGACCAACATGCAACAAGTTTTCTGTTGAACAGTCAAGAAAAGAGGGCGCAAGGACTCAGCATGATCCCACGGAGTGAGCCCAAGTGATTGCAAACATCAAATAAAAATTTTAATGGAGACCCTGAAATTGGATGCAGGCCAAAATTTTAGAGGGTGTTGCAGCCGCTACAACACTTGGTGACACACTGGTAGAATTCTAGCTTCTCTGTTTTGGTTCATTGATAGTAAAGGGCCTTGGTCTTTTAGGAAGTATTGAATCTTTGTGTAGGTTACTTTGGATTTCCCACTTACCCCATGTATAGACATGGTTCACCTTTCACCAACTCAATAAAACACAACAAAAGTTTCATCTTGATCACAGTTTTTCGGAATCAAGAACGGTAGTGTGGCTCGCGAGTTAGAAAATTTCAGAGTATAAGTTTTCATCTTTGGTGTTGCTCCATTGCCAACAAGCCTGGACAGTACCCCAACGGAGTCACACAGGAATGCACACATTGCTCCACTACCAACGAGCCTGGTCAGTACCCCGGTGGAGTTGCATGATTCACCTCTCTACACAAGAAGCCTTTCTCTTCTTTCGCCTTTGTATTTTTTAAAGAGGACTCTGCATAGGCACTTATTTATTTTTGGGGCAGAAGAGGGATCCAGACTTATTGAGAGAAGAAGAGGTTGTTCCTTCTTAGAAGAATGTAAGACCTCTGACATAGGTTTGATCGTTTAGATTTTCCCCTTCTCCATTTCTACTAGTTGGATGAGCTTGATCACACAAACCAGAAGATTGAGTACGGGCATGGGGTTTCCTAGTGTGGACACAGGTTCATGGTTGGACCCAAGCTTCCCTTGTAGATGGATCATATTTCCTGTCAAGACTTCATTGGCCAAATGTTATAACCAAGCATAGAGAAGATAGACACAGTACTGGCCAAGTGCTGCAGTGTCACCAGTCTCTTCAGATCTTAGCCACATACTTATTCAAAAGCCAAAAATCAATAGAAGGCATCACTTATTTCCAGTAAACAAAAATAGCAAGGTACCAAGAAAACAAAACAAAACGAAACAAAAATAGTAAGCAAAGCAAACAAAGCAAAAAACAATAAGCAGTAAGCAGATTATGTATATGGTGTGGGGCGCGACCTAGCCTACTGAAAATAATGTTTGAGATCTTGGTCATTGACAAGAAGGTTGTCAATCCTCCCATCAAGTGATTGCAAATGGTATGTGTGTGGGCCAAGCTTCTCATGGACTGTGTACGCACCAATCCACAGGGACTGGAACTTTGTATGCTTGCCTTTGTCTTCATGGGGTTTATCCCATTTCAAGATTAAGTCACCAACACCAAAGTTAGCTTTCCTTACGGACTTCTTGTCAAACCATCTCTTGATATGGTTCTGGTGGAGTGTAAACTTTTCTTTTTCTTTCATCCTTTCTTCCTACAATTTGTGAAGTGTGTCCATTCTACGTTGAACTATTTGGCAAGGCTTGCCTTGGGATTCTTGAGACAACTGAAGTGCAGGCAAGTAGATATTGGGCGGTAGGATGGCTTCTTTACCATAAACTAGGAAGTACAGTGAGGTATTTAGAGAGGGTTTGGGTGTTACACAGCCAGTCCACAAAGCATTCATCAAGGCAGAGTGTCAGTTACGCTTCTCAAAGTAAATGGCATTTTTTATTATATGGATAAGGTTTTTGTTCATAATTTTGCGACACTGTTTCCATGCGGGTAGTAGTTAGATGAGTGTTTAAGCACAATACCATTTTGTAATGCAAAATCATAAAGCTTCAAATATGAAAAGGACGTTGCATTATCAAACACAAGTGATACCAGAACGCCAAAGTGTGAGATGATGTTCTGTTGGAGGAAGTTGATGACCTCCTGGTCATTCACTTGCTTGAGCGAAACTGCTTCTATCCACTGCGTGAAGTAATCAGTTGTTGTCAGAATGTAGTGGTGATGTTTTGACGAATGTGGGAATATTTCCTTGATGATGTCAAGGCCCCATTATTGGAATGGTTCAATTACTGCAACACGGTGCAGTGGGGTTACTGACCTTCGCGTTTTGTTGACGCATCGCTGATAGACCAGGAACTTGCGGACATAAGCTTGTGCATCCTTGAATAATGTGGGGCAGTAGAAACTGGATCACATAACTTTGTGCACAGTGGTATTTCCCACGAAGTGACCCTTGGTTGATCCGTCATGCAGATCTTGCAAAAACTTCTCTGATTCATGTGCCTCCAAGCACCTGAGAAAGATTTCGTTGTTGTACTTTTGTTAAAGCACCCCATGCACAAACCAATAAGCTAAATCTTTGAGACACAATGCCCTCTTCTGTCTGATGGAAAAGTGAGAGGGTATAGTGACCTGCTCAAGGTATTGGTGCACATCTACGTACTAAGAGTTTCCATTTACAGTGGGTGGTGCTCGCACTACGTCATACATCTCAATTTCATGCTCTCAACCAGCGAGCTCTTCTTCTTCCTCCTGTGTGTTTACTGCCTCAGCTGCGAGTCTATAGAGACCATGACCCTTGACAGTGTGAATTGGCTTGATGTCAAGATCATATTCTTGCAATAGAGTTCACACGTCGTTCACCCAGCTCTTATTGTAAAAGCAGTGAACGGACTGTTGGGTGAGACACATAGACTATGCAATGGTTTTTCAGCAAGTAGGGTCTGAAGTGTTTCACCATATTGTATACTTTGTATGCTTGTTTGTTAATGGCAGGGTATTTGAGTTCAGATCCCTACATGCTTGCACTCATGAAGGAGATGGGACATTCATCATTCATTTCATCCTTCTGAGTGAGTACTGCAGCGAGTGAGTCGTCAGAGGTGAAGGTGTATAGAAGGAAGTCTTTGTTGAAATCTGGGTTGTAGAGTGCAGGCACTTATGCAATAGCTTGCATGATATGGGTGAATGCATACTTTTCCCTCTTTCCCCAACTATAAACTGCATCCTTCTTGATCACGTCTTGCATTGGTTAGACTATCTACGCATAATCCGAGATGAACTTTTGGAGGAAGTTTATCTTTCCCAAGAAGGACTGCATCACTTTCTTGTTGGTTGGATGAGGGATCTGTGTGATAGTCTGGACCCAATCCGGATCAACCTTGATCCTGCTCTTGGCAACGATGTGTCCAAGGAGGTTCCCCTCATACACTACAAATATGCTCTTTTTGGGATTCAAGGAAATCCTGTATTTCCGACATCGCTCAAAATTTTTCTTCAAATGGCGTATGTGGTATTCTCATCTTCTTGAAAACACAATCACATCATCGATGTACACCACTACATTCTGTCTGATGAGTCCAAGGAAGGAAATGTCCATGGCGCGCTGAAAGGTCGCGTATGCATTCACAAGCCCGAAGAATTTGTCTATATGCGAACATACCCCACTTGGTATGGAAGGTAGTTTTGAGTCTGTCAGGGTCTGCTACCAAAACCAGATTAGATCCCAAAAACTTGTCAAGTAGAGAAAACATTTATGCCCCAGATACTGTTTGTAGAATGTACCCCATAGATGGCACAGGGTAGTTGTCTTTATCTGAGGCACGGTTCAAGTTCCAAAAATCAACACACAAGCAAATTTCCCCAGACTTCTTACGTAGAAGAACAAGGTTTGAAACCCAAGTAGAATGACAAACTATTTATATGATCTGTGCATCCAAAATCTTAGTGAGGTCTTTCTATATGAGGGGTTCAAGTGACAAATGTACTTTCCTCATCTTTTGTTGATATGGCTTGACCCCTTCTTTGATCGGAATGATGTGTTGGATTATTCATGTGTTGTTAGTTTTTAGATCATCATACGTCCATGCGAACACATCCCGATACTATTTGAACAAGCGGACAAAGGCTTGTCACTTTTGCTGCATGCAACATGTACCGAGATTGACGAACTTCGAATCTTGTTATGTTCCCAAGTTAATGAGTTTGTGCATCATGGTAGAGCTGTGGGTTTTGCTATTCCTAGGCCCCTGAAAGCATTCTTGCAAATCATATAGATTTTCCAAAGATGCCACACCCCTAGGGATGAGGTGGCCTTTCTTGATATCCATCCCGACTTGCAAAGATCGCTCATGCTCATCTTCATCTATTGCTGCATCCTTAAAGGTATCAGTGTTGGCCATGAAATGTGGTATTTGTTGATAATCATCAAATACACATGGAGTAGTTATGTTATCCTGTATACATGGTCTATACAAAACTTCAATAGTAAATATATCCCTAATCGGTGACATTCTAGAAGTTGCGTTTGCCAAAGCATTGGCAACTACATTAAGCATTCTTGGTACAATAGTGATATTGAATGCTTGGAAGTTAGAGATCAGTCGCCATACCTCTTGCTGGTAAATTTTGAGATGCGATGATAAACAGTGAATGGTGTTACGTACCTGCCATACCACTATTTTTGAATCACCTACCACTTTGAGCGTGACCACGTTGAGGTTGATGGCTTTCTGTAAGCCTAACACGAGTGCTGTGTATTTAAAAACGTTGTTCGTGCACTCGAACTCCAAGTCACTCGAGATCATATGCTTCTTGTTGTTTGGGTCAATCAAGACACACCCGACTCCTAAGCCATCCTGTGCCTTTGATCCGTCGAAGTACATGGTCAACAACTCATTTATACATGGATCGTTCAACACGCTTGCACTACTGCTACTATTGTTTATACTGCTACTGCTACTAATGTTACAATGTATTGTACATGTTTCACTTCCATCAGTTGGGCAAGGAAGGAGACCCAACTGCGTGTCTGGTGGGGTTGGGGTTGGCTGTGTGGGATAGCATCCCAGCGTTGTTTCCAAGAGGTAGTTGCCAAACATGAGCTCTGCAAAGGCCAATGGTTAATTTTCGCCATTGATGCGAGTGACATTGTGCCTCGTATATCTCTAGATAACACCCGAATTTGATTTTTTTTGCCCTTGTATGGAAGCCACATATGCAACCAGTCTGTAGTAAGGTATCAATTCAACTTGCTAGACCAGTATCTGCTGAGCAATAAGCCATACGTTTCCGGTATGTCCAAAATAACAATGTTTATGCACTGATGAACTCGGTCGTCATGAGATAGTCTGATGACCATGTCGTGAAGTTCATAAATGGCTGGTGTTGAGCCTCAAACCTGCACCTTCCTATACACCCTCTTAGCCTTCTTTCTCCACTCACTTCATTCACCCAGTTGTTAAATCATTGCATTATAGTCTAAAAAGGAATGTTTATATGGTTTTCTGACTATACTTATGACTGTTGTTTGGTTTAGTTTTTTTGTTCATGCAGCTGCGGAAACTTGTCAGTTTCCGCAGCCAGCACAGGTTTCCGCAGCCAACCCACGATTCCGCAGCTATTTTGTTAAAAGCTGTGCTCCAGGTGTCCTCTAAAGAAACGAGCTACATGGGCAAGCTCCAGGTGGCGGATACATGGAACGTGTCCATTCAAATCGGCCAAATCATCCATGAGAGGCCACGGTCAACCAAAGTCAAAGACAAGGCCAGCCAAAGAGTTCAGTGGTGGCACGTCATTGTTTTGGGCACGTGAATGATACGTGGCATAGTCCTTAGCTCACGAAGGCACCAACACACCTGGAGATCATTCCTGAGACCTGAATCTAACAGCCAACCACTCCGAAGATTTAAGAAACATGATGACAGTTACACTAGATCTCGGTTGAAGAGATCTACGTGTCTTTAGCAACGTAGTTAATAGCGTAGAAGTTGTTAGTTAGCTTTAGTATTTTGGCATTATAAATAACCCGTCGTTGTACGCTGTGAAAAAGCTTTTAGAGATGTATGAATCATGAACTATTTATGTAATTCCGCACTACTGGTTATCTTATCACCCCACTGTTTTATATGTTGCTGTTTAATACATGAGAAGACTTTTCTGAGTTCAGCCGTGTGATTATTTGTTGATTGGCTGAGGTGGCAGAGGGCCCCTGCACGTTGAAACCTTGTAAAGTTTTTATTTAGCTTTATTATGTTTTTGTTTTTCTCGTTAGTTTGTACATAATATATTGTTTTATGTTTCTGTTGCTTATATCTTCACCTTTATTTTCTTAGAGTTGTAAACTGATCAGTGCTTTTCTGCAGGTTTTCTTAGGCAGCCCGGGCAATTTTTCATCTTTTTGATAACTTTTGGCATATGAGATCATCTTGTCCTTCCTGCTAACTTTCATTTTCTGAAGTTTAAATTCAGCATTGTCCTTTTTAAGTTGTGAATTGTTTATTTCTTTTTCTGCTATTTAGATATCATACTGCTCATCAATTTATGGTTTCTTTCTATGGTCAAGTGACTATATCAGCAAGAAATCAGAATATTACTAACCATAGTGTGATTTAGTTATCATATTGCTTACTCATGGTTGCTTTCCACAAGGTAGATTGAGCTGAATGGTAAAGGACTAGAAGATTTCAAGTAGTATTATTAGTTTCTTTTATGCAATTTACTTTCTTGTCATTTAGATATAATATTGCTTGACATGTTCATGATTACTTCCCCAAGGTAGATTTAGTTGAAGGGTAAAGGATTTGAAGAATTCAAGTAGTGTGATTAGTTTCTTTTATGCAATTTACTTTTTTTTGCCATTTAGATATCATGTTGCTCGACTTGTTCATGATTACTTCCTGCAAGGTAGATTGAGCCGAAGGGTAAAGGATCTGAAAAGTTAAAGTAGTGTGAATTAGTTGGTTTGCTTTAAGTTTGAGTTGTTTTTAGTCTTTACTTTCTTTTCATTTCAGCAGCAAGGATACTGGGCCATTGTCATTAGTTCACCATTTGATGCATTTATTTTCTCTTAAGAATTGATTTCATTTTGGTTAATTGAAAAGGTTTCTTTTGAGCACTTTCAAGTTTAGAAACCATCAATCTTCTACACTCCAGTACTTCACTTTCATTCTCATCACTATCACACAATATAAGGAAAATAAATCCAAAACAAACTAAAAATCTTAAAACGACAAAAGCCTAAGGAAATGGTTATCTAGTACATATAGTACACTTCACTTCGTCAATTTACGAACCTCGGGTTGACATTTTAAATAGCAATTTAAATCACACTAAATTGACCAAACATGAACCCTCCATATAGAACCAAACCAATTAGTTGCAAGTGGGTATACATGAACACATACAAATCATACAGTTCACTTGAAAAGAATAAATCAAGGCTCTTGAGAAAAGTATTTGCACAAAAATAAGGTGTTGAATATGAATAGAAATTCACCCCCCCTCCCCCCACAACATAATGGGCCACCATCTGGACTCTTGTTTCCTTGGTAACTCAGAATGAATGTAAAGTTCATAAAATGGATGTGCAAACTTCTTTCTTGAATGGAAAATTGAAATAAAATGTCTTCATGTCTTAGCTAGAAGGTTTTTGGTGAAGAGACAAGAAAAAAAAGTATGCAAACTCATCAAATCCTTATATGTCCTAAAACAAGCGTCGTGAGCTTGGTAATGAAAATTTGATTGAGCATCTTCTAAAATTAAATTTCAAAACCTTTAATCTTGATGATGCATCTTTGTTGGTCAAGAAAATTGGCAAAACCATTGTCTATCATGTGGTACATTTAGATGATTTGTTGATAATGGGGAACAACAAAAACTATTTTGCATCCATAAAGAAAAAGTTGAAGAAAGAATTTCATATGATGGGTTTGGGACACCTTCGCTACTACTTGGGCATTAAAGTAACCCAACATCATAGGTATATATTCCTTTATTAAAAGAATTACATAGGAGAATTGTTGAACAAGTTTGGCATGGATAAATGAAATTCTTTTTCTACTCCGATGGAACAAAATTTGAGGCTCACATATAAAGATGGGAATGAATTTGAGGATGAAACTATGCATAGACAACGTGTGGGAAGTCTTACCTACCTCACCACCACTAGATAAGATATCTCATTTACTGTTGGAATACCTTCCAAATTCATGCAAAAGCCTTACAAAGAACATTTGTCTATTGTTGAAGACTTTCAAGAGAAACAAGTGAACTTTTCTCCCCTTGTGATTAGCAATACTTCTGCAATTAAGTTGTCCAAGAATCACAACTTCCACGATTGAACCAAACATATCAAGACAAAGTATCATTTAATTTGATATCATTTAGAGGTCAAGAATATTTATCTAAGACATTTTTCTCTGAATGAGGAAATTACAAACATCTTGGAAGATAAAAGTTTGAAAAATTGACAACGATGCTTGGACTAACAAGCAACCGTTCGGATTAAGGGGGAGAATTTTAGGCACCTAATCCTCGAGG
>APFE031744531.1:69135-91635 GCA_000404065.3 Pinus taeda | reverse complement strand
GGGAGGGTCTTCTCAAGTTGCCTCTAAACTATATAGATTCATTATCTCTGAGGACCTAATCCTCATAGGCCTTGACTTGTTAGCTTTAATCCTCCCTTTTGGAGGCTCGGATCACTGGCCTATTCAACTGGAAGCTTCCTTTACAAGCACTCCGAGAAATAGACCTTTCAGGTTTGAAAATTTTGTCTTACCCATCCTGACTTCATCAGTAATATTGAAAAATGGTGGAGAGAATATATGAATGTTCAAGGAACTAAAATGTTCCTTCTACATCAAAGATTGAAACACATCAAACTCACGCTTAGAGATTGGAATAAGAATGAGTTTGGCAATATCTTAAAAGCCAAAAAAGCAATGGAACAGAAACTACAGGAAATTAACCAGGTCCTCATCACAGATGGCTTCATCGGGGAAAGTAAAATACAAGATGACTCTCTTCAACAGGGCTGGGAAGGATTATGTAAGCAATAGGAGATCTTCTGGAGACAGAAATTGAGGGTACAATGGATAAAATAAGGAGAAAGAAATGCAAGGTTTTTTCACAAGTCTACCATGGATCACAGGTCTCATAACATGATTTCAAAACTCAAAGATCCTCAAGGAAAATAGCTCAATACCCACACAGAAGTAGAATATGCTCTGGTACAACATTTCCAAAGCATAGCAGAGGATCCTCTCATAGACAGATCACAATTCATTAATGAATTCACAAAGCGCATTCATAAACTTGTGACAAGAGAAGACAATTACAATCTTAACATGCCAGTGACTGAAGGGGAGGTCATCGAAGTCATTAAAAAGATGCAAAATGGGGAGGCTCCAGGCTCGGATAGCTTCAATGTCTACTTCTTCAAAGCATGTTGCGAAATAGTCAAACAAGATATCCTCGATGTGGTGGAGGACTCGAGGAAAAGCAAAATTGTCTTGAAGGCACTTAATGCCTCTTTTATATCTTTGATTCCAAAGAAGAAAAATGCTATGACTCTAGATAGATTTATACCCATAGCATTATGCAATGTGGTGTACAAAATTATTTCCAAAAAATTGCAAGCATGCTTAAGCCCCTTCTTCCAACTCTTGTTTTTGAGGAGCAAACTGGATATGTGGAAGGAAGGAAAATTCTAAATAACATCATTCAAGATCACGAGGTGGTACACTCTCTCAAGAGAAATAAGAAGGCAGGTATGATCATACAACTTGACCTAGCGAAGGCTTATGATAATCTAAGATGGGCATACATAAGGGAAGTTATAATAGCATATGGCTTTGATCATAACTAGATAAGATTGGTAATAGCCCTTGTCACCACCTCTAGTTTCTCAATCTTGCTTAATGGCTCACCTTCCAAAACCTTTAATCCTTCGAGAGGACTCAGAAAAGGAGATTCGCTCTTCCCCTTCCTCTTTATTCTCATGATGGAAGGTTTAGGTAATGCGATCAAAATTGCCAAAGCAAAAGGCAAAATCCAGGGTCTTAAACTCACCTTGAGTGGGGATGCCTTGACTCAAAAACAATTTGTGGATGATACCATGCTACAAGGTACACCCATGGTCAAGGAAGCTCTTGCCTTCAAGAAAATCCTATACAACTTTGCTATGGCTACAAGTACAGAGGTAAGCCTCACCAAATCAAAGATTTCCTTTTTAATACTGACATTGCTATTCAGAGAAACCTTACCAGAATTCTAGGTATTCAAAGAGATCATCTACCCTTCCAATATTTGGGAATACCTTTTACAGATAAACCCCTAAGCAAGGCAGTTTGGGAGCTAGTTACTAACAAACTCTAGGACAAAATCTGGAAATGGACAAACAGGTCTTTGAATTTAGCAGGATGACTAATGTTTACAAAGGTTGTCCTAAAAATTGTCCTCATATTCATGTTTTAAGCCCTTCTAGCTCATAAAGGAGTTGTGCAACACATTAGAAATATCCAAAGAAATTTTCTTTGGGGAAAAGGGAAAGAGAAAAAGAAATCGGCTTTAGTTGCATGGAAAAAGATGTTAGATGATCCAAAAATAAAATATTAACATAGGTTCTAAAGTTGGAATAAAATAATTATTATTCTAGAATGTTTAATTATTTAATGGAGACATTTAGAATTAGTATATTGTTGTAACAAGATATGACTCTCCAAATGTGTCGTATATTAGGCTCTATTTTAGGAGATTTGTTAGCTAGTTGTTTTGAATAGCATTTATTGTAAATGGAAACTTGTTATTTAATAAGTGATCCATAATTAGAGGTAGTTAGGACATTGAGATTATAAATAGCTCATTGCAAGAGTGTTTGGTTGTTTGGGTGTAAACTCTTGCAAAATCAAATATGTAATTATTTTTTCTGATTAATAAAATTATGTGTTTGAGGACACTTCTGCCATTATTGTGGTATCAGAGCTCCAATAATGTTGCAGTGGATGTGAGGAGGAGATTCCAGTTCTATAAGTCTTTGGAAAGCTCCATTGAATTGATCAATGAATGATTGGTATGAAAATTGTCAAGTTTTTGTTCAAAAGAAAATAAATTTTATTATTTTATTGATTTTGGATTTTTAAATGTGAAAATCAAATTTTTTTATTATTATCAAAATTGCTATGTCTTGAATTTTTGTTATTTTCTCCACTTCAACTTCTGGCAAAATTCTGCTATTATTGTGGAGCTAGTGCAATATTTAATATTTGAGGGGTCGCAACAGCGCCTACCTATTCTGGAAAAAAAAGCCATCGTATTCCTCACCTGCCCCATATTCTCATTCATCATCACCACCATTTCATCGAAAAGGTCTCCCATTTCATCATCATCATCTCCATAAACTCCTGCATCGTATAGGAATCTCTTGTTCTCATCTGACAAACTGAATAAGCCTCCTGGATTGTGTTAGCCTCCTGCTGCAGTAGGTTACTCATATTTCATGATTGACATTTTTACATGCCAAATATGTCATTCTTTGCATGTTGCAATGTTCCATATTTGCTACAGATTCCAGAAAAGGATGCCAGGAGAATGTGCCAGTCCAAGTGCCACTACTGTGTTCCAATTTTGATGTACTATTCCTTTTTTGAATAATTTTCAGTTAAAGGGACGTCTGAACAGTTTCATCTTGGTCTCCCTAGGTTTCAATTTCTCGTTTTAGAATATAGAGGATGAATATATATCCAAACAGCTTAATCTTGACAGATTCTTAGACAGGTAGAGAATCAAAGGAGCCCAACTACTTAATCTGGGCCCTTGGAAGAAATAAGTGTACATGTAGATAAGAAGACAAAAAGAAAAAGTTCAAAAAGCTGGGTCTGCAAGTCCAAATGCACCCAAACCAAGAAGAAGAAAAAATGCTAGGAAAGTAGGCTAGGTATGTAATTTTGAGGTTGCAGAATGTTGATTTGTGATCAATTCCATATTTTCAAGTGTTATATTTATCCAGATCACAGTTATCAGACAGTTCCCATTTGAAGGACTTCAAGCGAGGCATGTCTAACTCACCTTTCTTCTTATTTCCCAAATCATTCACTAACATCCCCTCAAGGACCCTGGGATCTGCCCAAGAGTCTATCTTTACTCTATTCTTGTTCGAACCCAGTTGACATCTAAGTTGAATTAGTGAAAAGAAGCCACATTTCTTGTGCAAAAGTCATTTCTCCATAGTCCATTCACTTCCTATGTCTAAGTTTCAGTTCACAAACTTAGCCCCTCCCCTACACTTCACCTCACAAGTTCATATTAACTTCTAATTCTATTTATTAGCTCCCTAAATCATTTCCCTATCCCCTATTATGCAGAAAGCTATATAAAACCCCAAAAATATTAAATATTCCCCCCATGGGAACTATAGCCAAACAAATAAAACTCGGGAAATGTTAGATTCATCTGGGATCTAGTATTAGCCTTCTGTGTCACTACTCTCAGGATTTATTTAACATCTGGTTAAATAAATAACTCTGCTAAACCCTTTCTCCACACACTAGACCATACCACACCCCGCACACATTGTATTTTGGATTTTGTTGATGTTTGATTAATAGATAACCACAATCCCCCGCCAAAACACACCAATTTCTAAAGTTCAGAACCCACCTGAAGCCGTGAATAATTAAAGGTTATCATGTGCGCAGTTTGATTAAAACCCGTGCATCTTCTCCTCCCGTCCACCGTCGGATCGCCTCCCCCAGATCCGACGGCCCTCATGCATATGAGGCGCCCTTATGTAATGGTGCGATAGCACCCGATGGATGACAGTTTCCCTGTTGTACACCAGGACAGCTGCAGGCTGTTCATTGCATCGGGATGCCCCTGACATATACCGCTCCCGTACCAAAGACGGTCCGACGCAAACCGTAAACTACTCTCCCCTTACGTGATGTAATCACCACGTCCACCTGCCACATCAGCGCCATCTCACCCCTCTCCTGCCTACACCCTGCCACCCTGTCCTCACCACGTCACCCTGCCGTACTGCCACATCATCATGCTGACGTCATCACCATACAAGGGGGTCCCACTGCTGACGTCATGCTGACGTTATCCACCATACCACTGATGTCATGCTTAGGTCAGCAGCTAAAAAAATGCGCAAGTGCAAAATCTAAGCTTTGGAAGCCCGGAATGAGAAACAGGGGCATTTTTCGATGTGAAATTAGTGCTTAGCACTAATCACGCATCGCTATAGGAAATGGGCCAAATTGGGGAATATTTGGGGTATCTTTTGATTCCTCAGCCATTTTTGCGCCGAAAAGGGCAGAAAAGGCCTGATTTTGCAGTTTTTAGCATATCAGAAGAAAGAGAGAGGCCCGGTTCAAGTATCAAAGTGTATCAGAGCAAAAGCGAAGCCAAAATTAATGTCAAAGAGTATCAGGATGCAGAAAAGTGTATCAGTAAAGATCTGTCAGCGGCCCAAAGAAGGAAAACATTAAAGAACCCTCCAGCAAAGTCAAAAAAACAGTAAAGGCAATCAAGGAAACCTCAAATCACACTTAATGCACATCAAAGTCACATAAGATCAGTGGACCAAAACTCAAAGCACAGTTATTGCAGAACCACTGCACCAAGTCACCAAGGACACCATATTAACTCATTTTGATCCAGTTGCCTCTGGTGCAGCCCAAAGGATATTTACTTGCATTTAATTCCATCACAAGTTTAGGTTTAAAAGCTTTTTCCGCAGACCTGTTTAGGTCAGATGTAATAAATACTTTTGGATATTTTACCTATAAAGACGACCCTGAACAATGTAATGAGTTTTGGTTTTTGTTGGTTGGACGTTTTTCTTAAGCAGAGACTCGCACTGTATATTTGATAATTTCTATAATCAAAGATTGCTTAGAAGCTCAGAGAATGAACTGTGTACTATGTTTAATGGTTGAAGAGTGACTGTGGAATTCTTGTACTGGTACCTGACTCAATAAGTGTTTCTTACCTCTGTTTTTCCATTCATATATCATTATCTAAGCAGCAGAAAGAAAGATTAGCTTAGAACTTGTTTAATTGCACTCTATGCTCAATTTATGCTATTTCTTTATGGTTTCATCTGTTTTAGGCATAAATATGAATCCCACCTGGCTCATATTTTCCCTAATTCACCATGTATGACAGTTATCCAGGGATTCTTAATTGCCCCTAGATAGAGCTCATTTTCCTTCCCTCTGTTAAGCTGATTGAGAGATTCTTAATTGCCTCTCATTCCTTACATTCCACTCTATCTCTTTAGCTTGAAGGTTGTTTCATGTGCAGCTACCTTGCTCCATATTCCTCTTGTGATCAAGAAAGCCTACCTGCGGTCCTACTCCTTGACTCCATGCCCAATGGTTTGAAATTTATCAGTCTATGCATGCCTCTCTGCTTTAACGCATCTTCCTTCCATTCAAACACCATCAAAACATAAACAAAACCCACTTAACCCAATAGCTAGCCTAAAATCATCATCAACAAAGCTAAATCATCAAGAGAGAGCCCTCTCTGATTACAGGTGGGCTAGAACCTGTAATCCAAAGATTGGTTTGTGGTTACCTTGGTCGTATCCGTTCATGAGCTTAGGGACAACCTGAGTGATAACATAATGGTGAATCCACTAGGGAATTCCTCAGATAATCTCACAAAACCAGTCCGAAGCTCCGCAGAGGAAGAAACCGACCTTTAAAAGTTTCTTTTAACCTGTATTGTTAGAAAAATTCCCAAAAGAACAAGCTAGAATTGGCTCCCAAGAAGCATTCACGTTATACTAGATCAAATCTAGATTCAAACCCCCCAGCTGTTTTTGAAAACCCCAATATAATTCCTAAGATCATTAGAAAACAAGAGCAACAAGAAGGTTTGACTGCTTCCACTCCTGAAACCGTGCAGCGTAGCCATTTTGCAACCCCTGTTAAAGTTCTTTTTCGTTCAAACCCTACTTCCCCTTGTTCATCATCTACTTCTACAAACCTTGTTTCCACACCTCCTTCCACTATGAATACCACCACTACTAATCCTATTATCCCAGTTACTCCAGTTTTTCCACTTGTCCCGGTTGTTCCACTTATCCCAGTTGTTATGGCTAATAGATATGCACCTTTACAACTGCCTGCAAATCCCGGGGCTATGCCTCAGGATTACCAAACTAAAATTACCTACTTTGATGGCACAAATTCCTGTACAGCCCTTCAGCATACAAAGAAAATGCAGGATTACTTAGAGTTATGAGATTGATGATGACAGTGTAAGAATGAAGATTTTTGTCCAAAGTTTGACCGGTGATGTCAGGACTTGGTTTAGAGCACTCCCAGCCAATTCCATAGGAGACCCCAGAAGCCTTATATCAGTCCTTTATCAATAGGTGGGAGAAAAAGAAAGACCCCTTGCACATATTATCTGAGTATGACACTATCAAAAAGAGGCCCTCAGGAGACTATTTTGGATTACTGTGCAAGGTTCAATAATGTTTATAATGCAATACCACAGAATTTAAGACCTCCACCTGATCTTGCTTTGTACAAATTCCTTGATGGTTTTGATGCTGAAATGGCTTACCAGCTAAGGGAAAGAGCCCCTCAAAGCCTTGCAGAGATGCAAAATGTTGCTGTTAGTGTGGAGGCAAACCTAATTGCCAAAAGAAACAGAGCTAGAACTGAGAGAAGAACTACCTTGAAGGAAGAACCCTCAGCCTTAGACCAGAAGTTGGATTCTATTATCAATGGCATGCATAGGTTGGGAGAAAGGGTAGAGAGCATTGACAGAAAATCATCATGGGAAGGACAACAGTCCAACACCATAAGAAATCCAACCTTTAGGAAAAATCAAACCACAAATGCTGGAAGGGCTAGTCCCGACCATGATATTAGGCCTCCTTTCCAAGAAAACTACGCAGAGGCATCCACATCCAGTGAGCCCACGGAAGATACTCACATGAACTTGATAGATTCAAAACATGAGCAACAAATCTTTCTTACTCAAGAAGACCGAGACTACCCTGATATAAAACAATTTCAGACCAAGACGGGAGAGTCTTTTGATTTTAAACAAGGTTATAATTCCACTGTATATGAGGTCCACAAACAATATAAGCTGAGAGCAAGAACCATTGAAGTCCCTGCCCCAACCAAATCAAAGGACATCAAACAACCCAACATGATTAAAGGCAAGGTTGTCATAACAGAACCAACTGATATTGTTGTTCCAAACCCGCATCAAGTGACTGTAGAGGACATATCAGACATACAACCTCCTACTGATCAGCCTCTACCTTCTTCTTCCTCAAAAGAAAATTTGAACGACACTCCAGAAAATCTTCCCAAGACAGAAATACCATAAACTGTCATTCACCATAACATAGATAATCCAAAGGAAAACACAGAGACTATTCATGAAAAAGATAAATCTTCTACTATTAACGCAAAGAATCCATCAGAAAAACCATTCAATTTAGAAGCAGAGATTGGAAAACTTAAAATATCCATCCCCCTCTCAGAACTTACCAAACATGATGTTTATAGGCAACAAATTCAAAGGTCATTTCAATTACTAAAGGTCAGGGATGATGTAAATGTTTTAGATGATACCCCTGAGCTGCTGTTTCGTCCAGAAGTTAATGGAAAAACAACATATGGATCTGTTCCACCTTTTTATGTCAGTCTGCACATACATGAAAAAATATTGCACAATGCTATGTTTGACTCAGGTGCCTCACACAATCTTATGCCCAAAGCTGTGATGGAAAAGCTAAACCTTGAGGTCACAAGACCCTACGAGGATCTATACTCCTTTGACTCAAGTCAAGTCAAATGCTTAGGCTTAATCAAAGACCTTTGTGTGTCTTTAGTCCAATTTCCCAACAAGACAATCCTAATGGACATACTAGTTGCTGACATTCCAACAAAATATGGTATGCTCCTATCAAGATCATGGGGAGCAAAACTCCAAGGATCCCTTCAACTCGACCTCTCTTATGCCACTATATCTATCTTTGGGAAACCAAAGAGACTGTATAGAGAAACACTAATGAAGTATGTGGTGAGTAGTGAGGAGATGCCCCAAAATTTTCCAATTTACTCAATCCATTCTGATATGAATTCATTTATTCTTTTTAATGATGATAACGATCCTCCAACTGATGAGAAGCCTCTAGCTTCAGAGCTAGAGACATGCATAAATGAAGAACCGGTTGCCCGTGCCCATGAAATAGTCAAAACAGTCAAGGCAGCCAGTAAACAAGAAGAACCTCCTCAAACTGAAATTCTAGATCTGCCCAATCCTAAAATAACTGAAACTCTTGATACAAACCAAAAACAAGAAATTACTTGGTATTTAGATTTTGATGGTTCTGTCAACAAGTTAGGAGCAGGGGCAGGTGTATGGATTCACAATACACATGAAAATCATGCAGAAGGCCATGCCTACAGACTAAATTTCAGATCTACCAACAACATGGCAGCGTATGAAGCTCTCCTCTTAGGCCTAAAACTGCTCAAAGTTCTAGGAGCTACAAAAGTGTCCATTCTGGGTGACTCTGATTTGATCATCCAACAAATGAAGGGAAACTTCGTTACTAATGACAATAGGATGAGGGCCTATAGGACTGCTGCAACAGATATACTAAACACCTTCATTGAATCCGAGCTTGCAAAGATTTCTAGAAACCATAACATACATGCCCACAGCCTAGCCACTTTCGCTAGTACATGCAAGCTTCCCTTTGAGCCAAATCACCATTTTACTGCTGAGATAAAACATAGGCCCGTTGTTCCTAACAATATTAGAGATTGGCAAGTATTTGAAAATGATGCCCACATTAACAATTTCCTCACTCTTGAGGGCGAGTTTTCAAATTTAAACATTGACATGGAGGCCATGAACAATTCCCAACAAGAAATAAATGAAAATCAGCAGGCTGTAACAGCTACAACAACAAAACAAATCCTGAACCCAACTGTTTTTGACCATGCAAACATAGAACTGAAACTAATGCATTTAGAGGAAACAGCCAAAGCAGAGGCTGAGTTCATTGATTTGAAGAATAATTTTTTGCATGCTGGCCTTACTCCATTAGAAGATATGTTTGATGAAAATGATGTGCCCAAAAAGACAAAAATGGAGCCTTTAGATGCTGCTATAGAAGAACACAACATAGGGACTGCAGAACAGCGCAAAATGATTAAATTATCCAAAAATCTGCCCCCTGATCAAAAGGCAAAGTATGTGGATTTGTTTAAAGAATTCCAAGATGTATTTGCTTGGAGTTATGAGGACTTGAAGTCCTATGACACCTCAGTGATTCAACATACCATTCCCTTAAAACCAAATCAAAAACCATTCAAGCAGAAACTTAGAAGAATAAACCCTACGCTTCTTCCCCTCATTGAGAAGGAAGTAAATAGAATGATTGAAGCAGGTATTATAGCACCCATCAGATTCTCTGAATGGGTATCCAATCTGGTTCCCACAAGAAAAAAATCAGGTGAGATCAGACTGAGTGTAGACCTAAGAAACTTAAACCAGGTCTCTTTAAAAGACCACTACCCTTTGCCTAAAACAGACCATATCCCACAAAGAGTAGTGGGTTCCTATAGAATTTCTTTACTAGATGGATTCTCAGGTTTCAATCAAATACTTGTTCACCCAGATGACCAAGACAAGACAACCTTTACCACACCCTGGGGAACATTTAAGTATGTTAAAATGCCTTTCGGACTAAAGAACACTGGTGCCACCTTTCAAAGAGCAAAGGATATTGCATTTGCGAAGGAAATCCATGAATTCCTTGTTGTCTATCTTGATGACTTAACCCCTTTCTCCAAATCTGATCAAGAGCACCTCAAGCACTTAAGGCAGATCTTCATGACATGCAGGAAATATGGCATTTCCTTGAACCCCAAGAAGTCGTTGTTTTGCCTTGAGGAAGGTAAGTTTCTAGGCCACATCATCTCAAAAGACGGTATCAAAATCGATCCGGAAAGAATTCAAGAAATCCTTCAAATTCCATACCCAAGAAACATAAATTAGTTGCAAGCATTCCTTGGAAAAATCAATTTCCTAAGGAGATTTATCCCAAACTTAGCATAACTGATAAGACTGTTAAGTAATATGTTAAAAAAGGATGCCAAGGTAAGATGGACTCTGGAAACTAAGAAGGATTTTGAAAGTATCAAAGCGGCCTTGACTCAAATGCCTGTGCTCACAAGTCCACAATTTGACAAGGACTTTATCATCTTTTCCTTTGCTTCGGAGCACACGATAAATGTTGTCCTTCTGCAAAAGGATGATCAAGGAAATGAAAAGCCTATTGCATTTTTTAGCCGAGCCTTAAGAGATGCACCTTTAAAATACCAAATCATGGAAAAATAGGCCTATGCCCTTGTCAAAGCCATCAAAGACTTGAGATTTTATATTTTTTATTCACATGTAATTGCTTATGTCCCAAACTCTGTTGTAAAAGACATATTAACTCAAGAGGGAATAGAAGGAAAAAAAGGCAAATGGATTGCCAGTATTCTTGAATATGACATTGAGATAAAACCCACAAAGCTGATAAAGGGACAAGGTTTAGCCAAGCTAATGTTCGAAACAAATCTTCAGGCCTTAGACATCAACCAGCTGGAAAATGAACAGGAGCTGGCAACTCCACAGATCAGTGAAACCTTTTTACAATCCCCATGGTATGTCGATATTTTCTATGTATTTTTAAACTTGTGTGCTCCCCTAGGATTGTCCAGAACCAAGAAAGGATTTTTGAAGATGAAAGCTCTAAAGTTCTGTCTTAGATGGTGCCCTATTTTGGAAAAATCATGAAGGAATACTGCTAAACTGTTTAACCATAAATGAAACCAACAACATCATGAAAGAGTTCCATGTAGGGGACCGTGGAGGGAATCTATATTGGAAGTCCACTTCTGACAATATTTTAAGGGCTGGTTATTATTGGCCCTCTCTATTTGCAGATGTCAAAAAATTTGTTGTCTCATGTCACAAATGCCAAATATTTGAAGGAAAAAGAAAATTGCTCCCTTTTCCCCTTAAGCCTATCTAAACCGAATAGTCTTTTCAACAATGGGGTCTTGACTTCATAGGTGAAATCCACCCCTCTTCTTCAGGCCAGAACAAGTGGATTTTAATAGCCACCGACTATTTCACCAAGTGGATTGAGGCCATCCCATGTAGGCAAGCCAATGACTCCACTATTATCCAGTTCCTTGAAGACAATATCCTTTCTAGATTTGGCTACCCTAAGAAAATCATCACTGACAATGCTGCTGCCTTCAAATCCAGAAAGATGATCAACTTCTGCTATAAATTCCACATTACTTTGGGCCACTCTATAGCCTGCTACCCCCAACGTAATGGCTTGGCCAAATCCTCCAAAAAAAACCTCATCAATATCATAAAGAAAAAGCTGGAGGAAAACAAAAAGAACTAGCACCGGAAGCTCACATATACCTTATGGGCAGACAGACTTTCAACCAAGAAATCCATTGGGATGAGCCCTTATGAGCTAGTTGATGGCATGGAAGCCAGATTTCCTTCATCTTTGGGCATTCCTATTATCAAACTGTTATAGGAGATTCAGGCTGAACCAAATGATATTCAAAGAAGAATTAATCAGACCATTCACGTCAGCAAACCAGAGAGCAAGTGTATGACAAAGCTCAAATTTTGCAGGAAAAGTTCAAAATAATGTTTGATAAGGGAGCCAAGGCTGAGGATTGCTGGGTTGGCAGTAAAGTTCTAAGGTGGGATTCACGAAGAGAAGACAAAGGCAAACATGATAAGTTTTATTTTCTGTGGAAAGGTCCATTCATTATCAGCGCAGTGCAAGGAAACAATACATATTTCCTCAAATCTGAAGATGGAAGCACAGCTAAAGAGGGCCCTGTAAATGGCCGAATGTTAAAACATTATCATGATCCCTTTTGTTGAAAATCTTCCAGCAAGATGATGTCTGTACATAAATGTTTGTATATATCAGTATTTTATTTTATTTTGTATATAAAAGTCCAAGCAATAGAGCACGCAGAAGAAAGCAGGCGGTGCTACATAGGTCACATACATTTCAGTTGAGGGAAAGTGTTGTTCTCATTCCCATAGTTTCAATTATCAAACAGTTAACACTGAAAATTTTCAATTTACAGCAACAGTAGAAGATCTAGGCAGTCTGACCTGCTGTTCTTGACTTTTCACAAGGAAAATCCATCCCCAAGTGGAGCCACTGTTAGCCTCGTGCTACAACAGGTTACTCATCTTTCATGATTGAAAATTTTACATGCCAAATATGTCATTCTTTGCATGCTGCAATGTTCCATATTTGCTACAGATGCCAGAAAAGGATGCTAGGAGAATGTGCCAGTCCAAGTGCCACTACTGTGTTCCAATTTTGATGTACTATTCCATTTTTGAACAATTTTTATTTAAAGGGAGGTCCGAACAATTTAATCTTGGTCTCCCTAGGTTTCAATTTCTCGTTTTAGAATATAGAGGATGAATATCTGTCCAAACAGCTTAATCTTGGTAGATTCTTAGACAGGTAGAGAATCAAAGGAGCCCAACTGCTTAATCTGGGCCCTTGGAAGAAATAAGTGTACATGTAGATAGGAAGACAGAAAAAGAAAAAGTTGAAAAAGCTGGGTCTACAAGTCCAAATGCACCCAAACCAAGAAGAAGAAAAAATGCTAGGAAAGTAGGCTGGGTAGGTAATATTGAGGTGTTATATTTATCCAGATCACAGTTATCAGGCAGTTCCCATTTGAAGGACTTCAAGCGAGGCATGTCTAACTCCCCCTTCTTCTTATTTCCCAAATCATTCACTAACATCCCCTCAAGGACCCTAGGATTCGCCCAAGAGTCTATCTTCACTCCATTCTTGTTCGAACCAAGTTGATATGTAAGTTGACTTAGTGAAAAGCAGCCACATTTCTTGTGTAAAAGTCATTTCTCCATAGTCCATTCACTTCCTATGTCTAAGTTTCAGTTCACAAACTTAGCCCCTCCCCTACACTTCACCTCACAAGTTCATATTAACTTCTAATTCTATTTATTAGCTCCCTAAATCATTTCCCGCAAAAAGCTATATAAAACCCCAAAAATATTAAATATTCCCCCCATGGCAACTATAACCAAATAAATAAAAGTCGGGAAATTTTAGATTCATCTGGGATCTAGTATTAGCCTTCCGTGTCACTACTCTCGGGATTTATTTAACATCTGGTTAAATAAATAACCCTGCTAAACCCTTTCTGCACACACCATACCATACCAGACCCCACGCACATTGTATTTTGGATTTTGTTGATGTTTGATTAATAAATAACCACAGTCCCCCGCCAAAACACACCAATTTCTAAAGTTCAAAACCCACCCGAAGCCGTGAATAATTAAAGGTTATCGCTTGTGCTGTTTGATTAAAACCCGTGCATCTTCTCCTCCCGTCCACCGTCGGATCGCCTCCCCTAGATCCGATGGCCCTCATGCATATCGGGCGCCCTTATGTAACGGTGTGATAGCACCTGATGGACGACGGTTTCCCTGTTGTACACCGGGACAGCTGTCAGTTGTTCATTGCATCGGGCCACCCCTGACATATACCACTCCCATACCAAAGGCGATTTGATGCAAACCGGAAACCGCTCTCCCCTTACGTGACATAATCATCGCGTCACCCTGCCACATCAGCGCCATCTCAACCCTCTCCTGCCTACACCCTGCCACCGTGTCCTCGCCACGTCACCTTGCCATATTGCCACGTCATCATGCTGACATCATCACCGTACAAGGGGGTCCCACTACTGACATCATATGCTGTACCGCTGATGTCATGCTGACGTCAGCAGCTAAAAAAACGCGCAAGTGCAAAATCTAAGCTTCGGAAGCCTGAAATTAGAAACAGGGGCAGTTTTCAATGCGCGATTAGCGCCTAGCGCTAATCGCACATCGCTATGGGAAATGGGCCAAATTGGGGAATCTTTAGGGAATCTTTTCATTCCTCAACCATTTTTGTGCTAAAAAGGGCAGAAAAGGCCCGATTTTGCAGTTTTTAGCATATCAGAAGAAAGAGAGAGGCCCGGTTCAAGTATCAAAGTGTATCAGAGCAAAAGCGAAGCCAAAATTAATGTCAAAGAGTATCAGGATGCCGAAAAGTGTATCAGTAAAGATCTGTCAGTGGCCCAAAGCAGGAAAACATTAAAGAACCCTCCAGCAAAGTCAACAAAATAGTAAAGACAATCAAGGAACCTCAAATCACACTTACTGCACATCAAAGTCACATAAGATCAGTGGACCAAAACTCAAAGCACAGTTATTGCAGAACCACTGCACCAGGTCACCAAGGACACCATATTAACTCATTTTGATCCAGCTGCCTCTAGCGCAGCCCAAAGGATATTTACTTGCATTTAATTCCAGCACAAGTTTAGGTTTAAAAACTTTTCCCGCAGACCTATTAAGGTCAGATGTAATAAATACTTTTGGATATTTTACCTATAAAGACGACCCTGAACAATGTAATGAGTGTTGGTTTTTGTTGGTTGGATGTTTTGCTTGAGCAGAGACTCGCATTGTATATTTGATAATTTCTATAATCAAAGACTGCTTACGAGCTCGGAGAATGAACTGTGTACTGTGTTTAATGGTTGAAGAGTGACTGTGGAATTCTTGTGCTAGTACCTGACTCAATAAGTGTTTCTTACCTCTGCTTTTCCATTGATATATCATTATCTAAGTAGCAGAAAGAAAGATTAGCTTAGAACTTGTTTAATTGTACTCTATGCTCAATTTCTGTTGTTTCTTTATGTTTTCATCTATTTTAGGCATAAATATGAATTCCACCTGGCTCATATTTTCCCTAATTCACCATGTATGACAGTTATCCAGGGATTCTTAATTGCCCCTAGATAGAGCTCATTTTCCTTCCCTCTGTTAAGCTGATTGAGAGATTCTTAATTGCCTCTCATTCCTTACATTCCACTCCATCTCTTTAGCTTGAAGGTTGTTTCATGTGCAACTACCTTGCTCCATATTCCTCTTGTGATCAAGAAAGCCTACCTGCGGTCCTACTCCTTGACTCCATGCCCAATGGTTTGAAATTTATCAGTTTATGCATGCCTCTCTCCTTGAACGCATCTTCCTTCCATTCAAACACCATCCAAACATAAACAAAACCCACTGAACCCAATAGCTAGCCTAAAATCATCATCAACAAAGCTAAATCATCAAGAGAGAGCCCTCTTTGATTACAGGTGGGCTAGAACCTGTAATCCAAAGATTGGTTTGTGGTTACCTCGGCTGTATCCCTTCAGGCGCTTAGGGACAACCTGAGTGATAATAGATTGCTTGAAAATTCTTCTTAGACTCCTCTGCTACCTTTGCATTCCCTGAGGCATACCACCTATTTGGGTGCCATCTCATTGCGAGCTTCTTTTAAGTAGCCCTAACTTCTGAAGAAGCACAGTCGGATTTAACCCCCATTACTGAGTAAAAGTATTTAATTTCTCCATCAACCCAGGACATTATGTCAAGTTCAATTCGAAGAGAAATACAAAACTGTATAAACCACAAAAATGCATGAATCATCTCATAACTCGGCATAAACCGTAGAAAATAGAAATACAATTCACAAAGAAGAGTGAATCATCTCATAACTCGGCATAAACTGCAGAAATAGAAAATCACAGAGGCAAAAATATTAGAGAAGACTTCCATTAGAGGGTGGGTACCAAGATAGACAAGTAGAAGCAAAGAAAATACAGCATTGGCAATGTAATGCATACGCACACACATGTATCATTCAAATCGAGAGGGCCAGTCCATCAAGAAAGTGCAGGGCTAAACGTATGGAAGCCAAATGTGGACATTGATGATAGCAAATTTGAGTAATAAATGAGAGTGAACAACTGATGGGTTTTCCCTGATAAATCACTGAAGAAGAAGGTAATCATTTCAGAACTATGCACTAAAGCCTCCTTGAAGCTCAGACAAACCACTGTCTACTCCAGCTAGAAGACAGTGTCAAGAAGTGTAAAGAAAAATCTGATCGCTCCTCCAATGTAATGACTCCTCGAAAATGTGTTTCTTCTTGCTTTCTGGTGTAATCAAATTTGTAAATTTTGTGGAGAAATAAGGAATATTGTATTTTGGAGAGATATGGTGATTTTTTTTAATTTTGAGAATTTATTGTTTATGGAGTAATAAGGTCTTTTGTAAATTTTTGGAGTAATAAGGGAATTTTAATTATAATTTTTGGAGGGATAAGTGTAACTCAAAGTAGTTTTACCTTGAGGGGGGTAACTCTTTTTTTTTTACCAAGTTTTGCAAGAGTATCATTGTAAAAGTCAATTTTTGAAAGTTACCTTCTAATGTTTTTGAGAAACTGACTAGAGCCAAGTGCAAAGCTCAGTCATTTTTCTCCTGTTTCAATGACTATACGAGGGTCAAGGCCAAGCCCTGATAGATAATTTTTTATTGCATTGTGTGTTGCATGTTGTGTTGCCCATCTTGATATTTTTTTCTTTTGAGTTTGATTCTTGGTGTGAAGCTTCAATGCTACAATGTCAAAGTTGATTAATTTGTTTTTTGATTCCGACAAACTTGAAGGTACAAAATCCTATAAAACATGGAAACGCCTCATCAAAAGCACTCTCATTTATAATGAATTATGGTGGGGTATATGTGATGGTGATATTAAGCCGAATAAACCCACAGATGCAACTACACTAGAAAAATGGGAATTTTAGAATGCCAAAGCATTAGCTCTCATTAAATCTTCTTTCAATGATGAAATGTATGTCCATATAGAAAATGTTACAGATGCATGGTCCACTTTGAAAACTTTTAAAGACCTGTTTGATACTCAGATTGAATCAAAGAAATTTTATCTCCAATTAAAATTATTGCAAAAAAAATTGACTGAAGGAGGTGATGTTCTTGAATATATCTCAAGACTTAAGAATATTAGGTAGGAAATCATTAATGTTGTTTTTCCAGCAATAGATGATAGTTTTATGTTCACAATTTTAATTGCTAGACTTCCTTCTTCCTACACATATTTTTTGAATACTCTACAATTAACTGGAAAGATAGAGAAACTAAAGTTTGATGAGCTCTGCGAAATGTTGACCTAACATGATAAAACCTTTGGGAAGAAGAAGAAAGTTGGTGAAGATGTCTTTCTCATAGAGGCCAGCACTAGTGAATCATCGACTGATAGTTCTAGAGGAAGAAGCAGAGGGAATTTCAATTAGAATCAAGAAGCACATAATGTACAAAGTCGAGGTCGAAGCCAAATTAGAGGAAACAACTTTAATAGAGGCAACAATTCAGGAAGGAGTAATTTTGAAGGTAGAGGAAACAACCAAGGAAGAGGCTAATTTCAAGGACAAGGAAATAATAATCAAGGTAGAGGACAATCTCAAAATAGAAGTCAAAGTAGAGGCAGAGGAAAATCTTAAGGAAGAGGAAGAGACTTAAGTCAAATTGTGTGTCGAAGATGTAACAAAGTTGGCCATTAAGCTGAAGATTGTCGAACTTCTCTTAATAAAATTCCTAAGTTTCATCAGCACTCAGCACAATTTGCAAATGATCAAGATGATGATAACTCAAAATATGTTTTTACTTCCTCGTTGGCATTATAACTTTCATCCCATCTTAGAAGTGATTATGAAGATGCATGGATCTTGGATTTAGGGGCAACTCAACACATGAATTGTCGATGTGATTTTTTTTGGAATTTTCAAGATTGCCAACTTAATTCCATTTTTCTTGTAGATGATACAAAACATACTCCTTATGGAAAAGGAGTAGTTAAAGTTTTTCTTCCTGGCATTGGAGAAAAAATTATTTCCAATGTATGGTATGTACCAGCTTTTAACAAAAATTTGCTCTCTTTAGTCACGATTCGACAAGCAAGACATTAGGTGATTATGGAAGATGGTTTAGTCAAGATTAATTCAGTCAAACATAGCTTGAAAACTGTCATGACATGTTATGAAGGTGGCAAACTGTTACAGATGAAAGGGACAATTATTCCAAGGCATTTTGATTTTGCAGGGCAGTGACTACAGATATTTCACCTGTAAGACTATGGCATGTAAGATATGGACATTTAAATTTTGAGTGTCTTTCTCAATTGCAGAAACAAGGGATGGTTAAGGGACTGCCTACTTTCAAAAAGGAAAATGCAAAATGTGAAGCATGCATTTATGGCAAACAAAGTTGAGAAAGTTTTCCAACAAGCTCATGGCGTGCAAACAGGTGGCTACAACTAGTTCACAGTGATGTTTTTGGACCACTACACACTTCCTTTGGCGGTTACAAATATTTCATACTATTCATTGATGAATTTAGTAGAATGACTTGGGTTTATGTTACCGAGAATAGTGTCCACTCAGATGATGTTATTCCCACTAAGACTAGTAGCTATCTTAGAAACAAACAAGTAAAGTCTATTTTCGCTTTCCTTTATGAAAATAGATAGGAGTGGAACAAAGGGGACCAACCTTAGTCTTGCGCTCGATTTCCTCTCCTTCCTGATAGAGCTTTGCCACTTTTTCTTCATCTGCCCAGCTTCAAAGAGCACTTGTGGAATCACAACAACATACTACTATTGAAGAACAAAGATATATATTCATAAATAACACAGGACCAGATGTGCGTTAACCATACAAATGCATATATAAACAAGTACACAAGAATATGGAGGAAAAATTGAATAGCTTTATTAAGATGAAAAGTAGCAAGAGGATTACAACCATAAGTTCTGACCCAACATCATCCTCCAGCTAGAAAGCCCTTCTTCACCTCAAGTAAAGCTTAGATCACCCAACACTATGAATGTACACCAGAAAATCAACAACACTTCTCCATAAGATTCAAAATTCTAGCCTCTGGATCTCTGTGATGAGGGATCCATATATAAATGATTATAGGGAGGTGAGTCATCTTCTGGGGTCTTCATTAGTGTCCTCTCTCTGATAGTTCCTGCTTCCACTTGGAGAATGATGATCTCTTACTCATCTCTGGTTGAAAACAGAGAGGCAAGTGTCAGAGGGGAAGCTTCTGGAAGATTCCATGATCTTCCACCTCGCATTTTGTCCCTGCCATTTGTACATTCCTGACCATTGAACCCTACAGAGGAGCCATTCAGTATGCATCACACCTTGTACACTGGGAAGATGATATGCATCGCACCCTCTGCACTAGGTTTTCAGTATGGTCCAGTTTTGACCATTTATGAGCAGTTTTTAGTGGAGAACTCTTGGGAGATGATGTAATCAAATGACCTTGTTCATTTAGGCAGTGAAGCAACACCTTTAGGGACTTAGGAGCCCTCAGTTTATGGACATTTATGATTGGGGTTGAAATGCCCAAAAATGTCTATAAAAGTTGCCCCCTAAAGCATGAGGTCGTTAATCTTTTTGATGTCGGGTGAAATGCTTTACTATGAGGATCCGAAGTTTTTTCGAGTTGGGAGGTGACCTGTAATAAGATATAATACAATACATTATTTTGACAACATTTTTTCATGATCTAGCTGAGGCGGGTATTCCCATGCTTAGCTTTATAAATTCATTTTCATGTACATAGGACAGACAATCGTCTGTGTGGCAGACTCATGATTTGGACTCATCATCCTTTGATTTGGTTGATCATTTGTTTGGAAATGATGTACACTTGATGTCTTTATATTCCTAAATATATTGCAGCCCGGATGGATGAAACTAGATCCCAGATCTTCAAAAACTCATTTAATCTTCACTCGGAGTACAGGTTGATCCATGTGAAAAATTTTCTAGAGTCGAACATGGAAAGACATTGCCTGATTACCAGCCAATGACGTAAGCTGTTAACAAGCGTGAGAGGAATAACCAATAATGACAATGACACTCAAGGTACTAAAGTACAATTCACATGGTGTGAAAAAGGACTTGGTGTTGAACACCACGTAAAATCTCACGGTCGAAGGCCATTGATGTAAACCTGTCGTCGAAAGTGAGAAACTTGCCATTGAGGCATGCAAGCTTCAAAGAATTGAAAGGGTTGTTCCTAAGTCAACTTCTTGGATAATGAGCTGATGTCGACAAGAAGTGACCCGTGGCAGGAGGGCCTTAATGAATCCCACATCAATGACATGGAACGAAGCAAATGATTTTGGAGGTGAAAACAATCTGACGATACAGGGTTCAGGGTGGCGGTCATGAGGAATGGAGCATGAATGTATTGTAGTGGGTGAGACACAGGCAAATTGTCTGAATGACTTCTCTTGAACATATCAATGACGCTGACGATGGATTGGTAGCATTAACCCCAAAGATGGATGGTGTGATGGACCAATGGTGATGACCAGTGAATGGAGCAACCCAACCCGGCATGGATGCGGAAGGAAAGTGTCATGTTCAAGAACAACTTGCTACCAATAAAGCCTTTTCAAGTTTTCTTCCCAATTTTCCCCAGTCATTGCTGACCAGTACCTCTTTATTTTTGTCAAGCTTGAGGAGGATAACATATGCTTGTTCTATAATCTGCCTTTCGGGCGAACTTGTCGCTATATTTTAACGAGCCTAGCGACAGTGACACTCGTTCTCGTTCATTTGGACAAGTTTTTCGCTATTTGGTTTTAATGAGTTTAACGACAAAGATAACTCGGTCCCTTTCAATTTTAGAGAGTCTGAAAAGAATGGAAAGGAGACTCCAACGATTCTTTTTCGTCATGTAATCCCTTAAGTCCGAAAAAGCATAAAATAATACAAAAGGGATGAATTTTCGATAGTTTTAACGAGCCAAACAAGACAAGCGCTCGATCTTTTTGTGTAATAATCCCTCAGGTCCAAAAAGATTAAAATCTAGAGGAGGGATAACAATTCCTATGACTTTAACGAGCCGGAGAGGCCAATCGCTTGGTAATATTTTCATATTTTACGAGTCAATTGAAAAGAGCTTAAAGGAGACTCGTTTTCAAGGAACAGGTGATGGTTTCGGGTAGCAGCTGATTCTAGGTAAGATTTGGAATTTTCCAATCATGGGAGTGTCACAAGGATGGCTAATAGAATCACTCTTCGCAGATGTTCCTTGAAAGGGTAAAAAATCATATGGGGTGAATGATCGGCTAAAAACAGAGTGGAGGTGATGATGAGAACACGACCAAGGCTCAAAAGCTGGTGATAAGGCATTAACAATGGTTATTTACTGGTTCATTTTTTAATGAGCTTAAATGCTGGGGGAAACATTTGCTCATGACTTATGTTTATTTTTTAACAAGTTTGAACTATGCACTAAAACTACTCGTGGCAGGTTTATTTTTTAATGAGCTTGAACCCTGCGGTAACACTGCTCGCCAGTCGTATGATAAGGATGTCTCATTCAAGATGTTATTTTGAAGGGGCTTACATATTCAAAGCTTTGCCCTGAATCCTTTCTTTATGCAAGCTAGGAAACGACTAGCCTTACGGGTTTAAAGGGTTAGAGGTCTTACAAATTTAAAAAATAAATAGTCGCTCTTCGCTTGCATGCGGAAAGGTTTGCATGCCCACAGGTATAGCAAAAAATTTCCAGGTTACCATGAAAGTTCCATCTGCATAGCAGACATAAAGCTTCCTTGGCGATGTCTACCAAAATAGAAAAAGGGGAGTGGTGCAACTGCATGTCACTCAGCATAACTTTAACGAAGGTATCATATTCTAGCCTAATCCCATTCCTGTGAGGATGGGTGTGTCATAAAAGTCATATATCCCTCGCGGAAATACACTCTATACCCAAGGTTTTCCTGCTGAAACAGACCAGAGTGCATGCCCCCTGGGTTTTAGTCACATCCTCGTGAATCACTCGCGCTCATCAGGTGGACAGACTGGGGATCGATGAGACATTCCTTGCATGAAAAGACCATTTAGGGATGGCATTTGACTATTTGTGATGTGTGAACCGGGGAATGACTTTTGGTCTACGAGCTTGACCATTCTGCCTTCGTGCAGAAAACACATTATTCTAAAGAGTGAGGAGACGATGGCTCCCATGCAATAAATATAGTCGCGTCCAAGGAGTAGATTATAATCCAAGGGTCC
>APFE031744531.1:56420-67654 GCA_000404065.3 Pinus taeda | reverse complement strand
CACGCTAAATGCACTGTCCTAAATCAAACCAACCAGTCAAAATGCAAATGCACATGCATGTATTTGTTTTCAGCTTTCTTAATGTATGAATGATGATAAGAAAGCTATGTGCAAATCTGAATTACTTTCAAAGTGACAATACTCAACAAATTTATTTTCAAAATGAAGTGAAGGTAAGAGAGACACTTTGCAATTTCGAAATGAAAATTTCTTTTCGACACTTTAAAAACTATTAATTCAAATCATATGCAATAGTAACTATATAATCGACTATCAAGGACAATGAGATTGTCTTCTAAAACTGAAAACGATAGTTCGACTATGCCACCTTTTTGCAAAAGAGAACTAAAAATGGCGCACAATACATAAAACACTTACAGTTCTTTGCACTATGGAGGCGGAATAATGTAAGAGAAGGGGGTTTTCACAGAAATACACTAACTACAGATAACAAAACTCCCGAGTAGGACTGAAACCAGTGAGGAAAAACACAAAGTCTGAAGGTAAAGTTAACCTTCCCTAACCATCGCACCTGTCACACTGTGAATTCAGTATGCAACACACCTAATGCACTCGGGAAGTGCGATGCATACAGTCTGACTTGAAGGCAGGTTGCGATGGTACCAGTGCGAGACTTTAAACAAGTTTTTACTCACAATTTGTAATTCAGTTCAGGGATTTAGGCTGAGTAAGTGATGTTTAGTATATGTAAAACAAAGGGGTGATCCAAAGAAGTTACTAGAGCCACCACTCAGGGCAATTAGACCGTTTGCAGATCGATTGTTTAATTCATAAACAAAACCCGGAGATAGACTGAAGCATCATTGATCTACTTTGCATTTGTATGACAAATGCAGTTCGAAGGCTAGCTGGCTTGCCTTCATGCTCCGTCGGTAAGTTTATAAAAGAAACAAATATAGGCTAACAAACAATCTAGTTGCTCCCCAGTGGAGTCGCCATTTTGTTACTGGGAATAGTGTCCACTCAGATGCTTCTATTCGCACTAAGACTGATAGCTATCTTAGAAACAAACAAGTAAAGTCTATTTTTTCTTTCCTTTATGAAAATAGATAGGAGTGGAACAAAGGAGACCAACCTCAGTCTTGCGCTTGATTTCCTCTCCTTCCTGATAGAGCTTTACCACTTCTTCTTCGTCTCCCAGCTTCAAAGAGCACCTGTGGAATCAAAACAACATAATACTATTGAAGAACAAAGATCTATATTCATAAATAACACAGGACCAAGTGTGCGTTAACCATACAAATGCATATATGAACAAGTACACAAGAATATGGAGGAAAACTTGAATAGCTTTATTAAGATGAAAAGAAGTAAGAGGATTACAACCATATGGTCTGACCCAGCATCATCCTCCAGCTAGAAAGCCCTTCTTCACCTCAAGTAAAGCTTAGATCACCCAACACTATGAATGTACACCAGAAAACCAACAACACTTCTCTATAAGATACAAAATTCTAGCCTTTGGATCTATATGATGAGGAATCCATATATAGATGATTATAGGGAGGTGAGTCATCTTTTGGGGTCTTGATTAGTGTCCTCTCTCTAATAGTTTTTGCTTCCACTTGGAGAATGATGATCTCTTACTCATCCTTGGTCGAAAACAGAGAGGCAAGTGTCAGAGGGGAAGCTTCTGGAAGATTCCATGATCTTCCACCTCGCATTTTGTCCCTGCCATTTGTCCATTCCCGACCATCGCACCCTACAGAGGAGCCATTTAGTATGCATCACACCTTGTACACTGGGAAGATGATATGCATCGCACCCTCTGCACTGGGTTTTCAGTATGGTCCAGTTTTGACCATTTATGAGTAGTTTTTAGTGGAGAACTCCTGGGAGATGATGTAATCAGATGACCTTGTTCCTTTAGGTAGTGAAGCAACACTTTTAGGGACTTAGGAGCCCTCAGTTTATGGACATTTATGGTTGTGGTTGAAGTGCCCAAAAATGTCTATAACAGTTTACTTCTTGAAGAACAAGTCAAAAGAATTTGAGAAGTTTAAAATTTTTCGCCAACTTGTTGAAAATGAAGTGAAAGAAAAGATAGGTACTCTCAGGACAAATAATGGGGGGGAGTTCACTTCAAATGAATTCAAAACTTATTGCAGTGAAAATGACATAAGACAACATCTTACAAATGTTTACACTCCACAACAAAATGGAGTAGTCAAAAGAATTAATCGCACTTTGTTAGGAATGGCACGATCCATGTTAACTTTCAAGAGGTTAAGTCCAACATGTTGGGCAGAAGCAATACATACAACTATCTACTTAAGAAACAGGTCTCCAACTACTTCTTTAGATGGAATCACACCTTATGAAGCTTGGTTTGGTTTCAAACCTCGAGTTAAACATCTTTGAGTTTTTGGATCAATACGTTATGCCTTAGTTCTGAAGAAAAATGAACTAAGCTTGACTCAAGAAGTTTGAAATGCACAATGATTGACTATTCTGATGAGAAGAAAGGGTATTGTATTTCGACCAATGGAAAATTCATTGTGAGCAGGGATGTCATTTTTGATGAAATAGAGAGTAAGAGTGTTGAAGAAATCGAAACATTTCTTCAAAAGTTATAAATGAAAGGAAATCAAAGAAAAGGAAATACACATAGTCAACCAAATTCACCATATTGGTATGAACTTGATTTTACTTCATTTGAAGATGATTCATCAAGCCCATCTACTTCAACAACACCATCTGGATCTTCTAGCAGTTCATCCACATCTCCAAGCAGAAACAGTTCTTCTGACAATGATTCTCCACTGCCAAAACGAACATCAGTTTATATTAATCCTCTTTACCATGATGGATACTTTTTAGAATCTCAAAAAACTGAGCATCAACTACCAAAATGGGCAGTTCAACTTTTGAAAGATGTAAAGCCTAATGAGTAGAATAAAACAAGCACTAGAAGGTCACATAGAAGTGAAAGCAATTTTGCCTTGATAGCAAATGATTTTATTGAACCTTCCACATACTAAGAAGTAGTAAAACATAAAGAATGGTAATAGGCTATGGTTGAAGAATATCAACCAATAATTGATAACAACACTTGGGAACTTGTTGATTGTCCAAAAACTATTAAACCCATAGGATGCAAATGGGTTTACAAAATTAAGTATAATAAAAAGGGAGAACTTGAAAAGTATAAAGCACGACTTGTCGCAAAAGGTTTTGCGCAACAGGAAGGCATTGATTATGAGGAAAATTTTTCTCCTATAGCTAAATAGAACACCATCCAATTAACACTTGCATTGGCCATTCAGAAAGGATGGAGAGTTCATCAAATGGATGTGAAAATTTCTTTTCTCAATGGGGATTTATAGGAAGAAGTGTGTATGACAAAACCACCATCTTTGAAATTGAAGGGCAAGAACATAAAGTCTACAAATTGATCAACGCTTTATATGGACTAAAACAAGCTCCCCAAGCTTGGTGTGCAAAGATGGATGAATACATTAAGAAAGTTGATTTTCAACGAAGTGAATCTGATGATACTTTGTATTTGCGACAACAGGGAAAGAATATGGTAATTCTTGTTATGTATGTAGATGATTTGATCATTATTGGCAACCATGATGATCATATTACATAGGTGAAAAATGAGTTACATGCAGGTTTTAAGATGAAATATTTCGGATTACTTCACTACTATCTTGGAGTTGAAGTCTTCCAACGTCCACATCATATTTTCATTTCTCAGAGTAAGGGTGTAGTAGAGGTTCTTCAATGATTTGGCATGTAGGATTCCAAGCCCGTTCTCACCCCCATGGAGAAAAACTTGAATCTTTCAAAATTTAGGAGGGGGGGGGGGGGGGAAGGCAAGCAATACAACTTAACGACAACTGTTTAGCATCTTGATTTATTTAAAAAATACTGGCCCTGGTCTATCTTATGCAGTCAGTATTCTTTCACGTTTCATTCAAGAACCATGAGACAACCACTGGAATGTAGCCAAAAGAGTTCTTCGATATATCCAAGGAACAAAAGATTTTGGTCTTGTTTACACAAAGACTAAAAACTTTGTATTTGGTGGATATTCTGATGCCGACTCTGCTGAAAGTATTGATGATGGAGCATCAACATCTGGTTACTTAATGAAGATGGGGTTAGCAGCAGTATCTTGGAGTTGTAAGAAACAAGCTACAGTGACCACTTCTCCAGCAGAAGCAGAGTACATTTCAGCATGGGAAGTAGCATGTGAAATTGTTTGGTTGCGCAGAATTTTGCAAGACTTGGGCATTTCTCAGGCAGAAGCTACGTCATTATTCGTTGACAGCCACTCAGCCATTAAACTTGCTAAGAACCCAATTTTTCATTCAAAGACAAAGCATGTGGACACCAAGTATCATCATATCAGATCTCTCATTGCCAAAGATTTCTTCAAGCCAGTTTATTGTCCTTCCGAAGATCAGATCTCTGACATTTTTACAAACCAATTGGTATAATAAAATTTAATAATTTTAGGGATGAACTTGGTATTTGTTGTAATGTATCTTTGGATCATAGGGGGGAATGATAGATGATCCAAAAATAAAATATTATCATAGGTTTTAAAGCTGGGATAAAATAATTATTAATTTAAGATATTAAATTAATAATTATTATTCTAGAATATTTAAGCATTTAATGGAGACATTTAGACTTAGTATAATGTTGTAACAAGATATGACTCTCCAAATGTGTCGTATCTTAGGCTCTATTTTAGGAGATTTGTTGGCTAGTTGTTTTGAATAGAATTTATTGTAAATGGACACTTGTTATTTAATAAGTGATCCATAATTAGAGGTAGTTAGGACATTGAGCTTATAAATAGCTCATTGCAAGAGTGTTTGGTTGTTCGGGTGTAAACTCTTGCAAAATCAAATATGTAATTGTTTTTTCTGATTAATAAAATTATGTGTCTGAGGACAATTCAGCCATTAAAAGATCTGTAAACCTAAGACACATGGAGGTTTGAGACTTAATGACCTTGAAACCCTAAGCAAAGTTTTGTGGGTAAACTTTGGTGGAGATGGCTAAAGGAATCGAGTTCCCCTTAGGCCAAGGTATGGAAACAAAAATATGCAAATAATTGGCAAGAAAGGGAGCACATCCGAATGTCTAGGATTATCAAAGGCTCCCACATTTGGAACAAAGCTTGGGAGAATAAAGCCATTGTTCAGAAATAGAGTTTCTGGGAGATCAGAGATGGAAACCTAGCTTGGTTTTGGGAGGACAATTGGCAACATGAGCCTAACATGTTAAGAGAATAATTTACCAATCTCAAGAATGATACCGACGACAAAGGTTTACTCAGGGTAAAGGAATTCTGGGATCAAGAAAGAAGCGAAGGAAAATGGAGAATATGGAAGAACCTGATATATAGTGATGACTCTTCTTTGAAGGCCCAGGCAGAAGCTCTTGAAGTTATCTTGGAACAGAGAAAGATTCTGACATCAACATCTTCAGATCAACTGAGATGGGGAAAAGAAATGAAGGCAACTTCAACCTCAAAGAAGTCAAGTGAATGGCCCTAGGAATTGACTTTCCAAACCTTGATGAGGTATGGAAGGACCTATGGTGGAACCAAAACTGGATGAAAATCAAATTTTTCATGTTGTTGGTGCAACATAATTTTTTTTTTGACTTGGGAGAACCTTCGGAAAAGAGGTGTAGCTGGACCATCCAGATGCCACCTATGTGAATTACAATAAGAAACTATGGAACACCTACTTAACCTCTGCCCATTCACCTCCAATTTGTGGAATTGGGTGGCTTCAATCTTCAAACAAATAGACAGTGATATTAGTAGCATAACCAACACTTTGAGGAATTGGAGGAGAAACTTCTCTGAAAATGAAATAATCAATAAAGCTTAGGTTATGGTTCCAGGCTTTCTAATATGGGATGTCTAGAAGGAACACAACACTAGGATCTTCAAGAACAATTGGTTCATCCCAAAGCATCATGGCCCAGATCATAAGACAACTCAAAGAGACTGTAGGAACCCTTCTAAAGAAATCCCTTGAGAACCTACCTCAAGACCAGCATATGCAGATATTTCTTCATTTGGGACTACATGGGCTTTTCCCCCAGGGCAGAAACAAGATTGTAAGTCATATAACAGTTGATAAGGACTTCTGGAAACCTCCCCCTCATGGTTTTATGAAATGCAATATAGATGGAGCCTCTAAAGGAAACCCTCGTATGGCTAGTTATGGCGGATTAATAAGAGATGAAAAGGGTTCCATAAAATCCATCTTTCATAGTCATTTGGGGAAGGACACTAATAATATGGCAGAGCTCATGGCCCTTGCGCAATGCCTAGAAATCGTGATGGAGTCAATTTTACATAATACCATCATTGAAGCTGATTCTAAATTGATAATCAATTTGGTCAAGAAAATACACAATGGCTCAACACCAAAAAAAGTGTCGAAACACTGGTGGTTAATGTAGGTCTATCAATGAATTCAATCCCACCTATGAACCATAGGAACCCTTAGTTTTGTTCATGTGTGTAGAACAACCAACAGGTTAGCAGATATTTTGGAAAATGAAGGAGTACTCTGTTCCAAAATCAATCAAAGATATGACTGGGTGGTGAATCCCCAAGGACAATTGTGGGAAGATTGTCACAAACAGGCGACCTTAGGCAAGGAGTACTTTCAGAGCATGAGAACTAACAAGAATGAATATTGATGGAGACAAAACAGTTTTGGTCAACATGGGAAGTAGCATAAGGTGAAAGTGCAAGCAGGTTGACAGGAACCAAAATAAATTTTTCCTTTGGTTTTCAGGTGGGAAACTGCTCCCTGAACTCTTTAATCCTATGGTTTTCGGGTAGGATACTTCATATAGGTTAAGTCTTGAATGGACACAAAATACTTTGAATGTGGCCTATTAACTCTTTGGGCATGTTTGCTTTGTTAAGTTGTGGGCAAGTTGATGTGATCGTAGTCTTCCTATGTATTTCGGGCAGTTAACTGCAAGACCATTAATTTTCCAAATGGACCGAAATTCATTTAGGCAGTGTCTTATTTATGCTTCAGGTCTGTATAGGCAGTTATCTTACGGGCTAGTTGCACAGAATTTTTTGGATCTCTTGCATTTGGTGGATTTCAGGCAGTTAAACTGCTCGTTGGATATCTCTCCAATCTGACATGAAATACTTTAGAGAGATTTCACAGTTTTACTTTCAGTTCCATTTGATCAGACAAAGGGTAAGCATGGCGACAACTCGATATCACCTCTTGACCATTGGATCTTTGATGGATGATTGCACGGTCTTCGGGATTTCAAGTTCTACGGAGGTTATGAGTGGTTACTTGAAATTGTTTTGTGGGCCTTCAGCACGGTGGGCCCCGTCAACAAAGGCTTTTTTGTGGCTCAAGTGTGAGGATATAAGGTTTTAGTTTCATCGGTTGTCTCAGTTGACGCCTTTAGGGTGTATTGTGTCCCATAGTTTCTTAGAATGCTTAGATAAGAAGTTGTGTGGGCTACTGCTCCTTTGCAGCTAGTGCTGTTTAATGTAAATTATGTACTTTTTTACAGATTAATAGAAGGTCCTACTCTCACTTGATCAAAAAGGGATTATAGTGTTGCATTGGTTTCAAGTCTTGTGAATTCTTAAGTGTTTACTACCTTAGGAAAAAAAATAATATATATAGTTAACCTTGAAATATTTATTGAATACGACCATTAAAATATTTTATTTATGTTCCACATTGTCCACATTATTTATTTATTTATTTATTTTTTTAATTAAGATAATGTTTTTTTATTATCAAGATTATCAAATTGAAATTAAAAATCATGTGTGTGTCATTAATATTTTTAAAATGTTACACATCAATTCCGTTTTAAATATCAAAGGAATTATAAATTTTCCTCATGTTTTGAATATTATTTTTGTTTTTTAACATCCTATATGTCAACTCCATATTAAATATTGAAAGAATTACAAATCTCCCTCATGCTTCAAATTAAATAATATTTGATGTTTAAATCTATATTGAAATATTTTATTCATAACTAACATTGATTTTTATTTTATTTTATTTGTGATGGTACATAGATTTTGAGGTTCCACAAAATATGGTTATGCAACAAAACCCTAGCTACTATGTTTCATGTGGCTCTCCAAATTCTCTTCCTATGGCTAGTGCCACTGAACTGAGCATAAATCCTTCATACAATAGGATTACAATAGGTTACAACCGTTCTAGGCAGCCTTTTGCCTCAAACCCTAATGTGGAGCACCAAAATGTCTTGCAATCTAGTACTTAGTTAGAGAAACAAATATCGGGTAGTTGCCTCCCTAAAGCAACAATAGACCCTAAATTTGAAGTTCATTCCAAATGTATCGGGGAATAAATTCAATACATGCGAGACCATGCCCTGATAAAAAAATTTGTTAGTATTTGGACCTCTGAGAAAACACTCTCCCATTAGATATAGCTAAAATGGAAACCCAAGGGGAAGATTAAACTAGAATATGGAGCCACATATTTTTCACCATAATATTTGCTACTATTGAAGATAGAATGCAGGTCTTTGAAAACAAACCATACTTCTTCAACTCTCTTAGCTTATATATATATTCTTCTAGAGCGAAGGATTTGCACCTAATAAGAAAGACTTCATAGTAGCTCTGGAATAGATTGGAATGTATTCATTGCCACAGGCATTTTGGGACGAGGAAACGCTAGATGGCATTGGAAATTCCCTTTTCCATTTAGTCAAAGTTTTTGAAGCAACAAAATTGGCTAGGTATATTTATTATGCTCATAGCTATGTTTACATGAATATCTCAAAGCCACTTCTAGAGTCCATAGTCATTTATTACCAAGATGACCTTTGGAAGCAAACCACGAATTACAATCATATCCCATTTCATTGTTAAAGGTGCCATGAATATGAGCATCTTTACAAAAATTACCCTCTTCTAGCTATAAATTCTAAACCTAATCTTGTCCCTTCTTCAAATGAATATGGTTTCAGAAAATCTAGGGATATGCATAAGGGCGCTAAAAAACCTCCATTGTAACCTACTTCCATAGGGAAGCAACCATCCATTACTAATTGTTTTGACCCCCTCTCCTCCTAGGAGCCTCAATACCCTCTCTGACCTTGTTGTCCCTTGAAATCGTCATGCATGACTCTAATTTTCCTTCACTATCCTATGTTGAGACACCGCCCCCCCTCCTCCTTCGCACCCCTACCTCCCCCATCCTTGCATCAGCTACTTTAGACAATGACCCAAATCAATCCATCAATCTTAATGATGATATGGAATTAGATTCACTTGACCTCCTAGTAAAATCCAAAGTCTAGAAAGGAAAATACCTCAACATCCTCTTGGAATATCAATTCAAGATATTTGATTGAGGATAACTAAAATCTCACAATCTACCTTAAAGTTGACACAAGGGAAATTTAACATGGGATTGCTAGGAGTTCATTCCCAACCAATGAAAGATTATGCAAAACCTCACTAGGAAGAAAATAAAGATTATAGGAAAATAAATCAACAAATCATAGAAGAATTGGGACATATTCTAGTTAATTCAGGATGAATCAAAATGATCTCAGAGGTTTACCCCTCTACTAAGACACCCTTGTCATGAAAATCATCTCTTGGAATATCAGTGGCCTCAATTGCAAAGGAAAATAAAGGCCCCTCAAGGAAAAATGGTACTATGAAAATCCCACATTTATGATGATTTAAGAAACCAAATCTTAAAGTGATGTAATTACCAAAATAGCCAGCAAATGGGGAAGATACTATAGAGCAATTTCTATCGATGCTCAGGGACAATCAAGTGACCTTGCCATAATATGTAATACTTAGGAAGTTCGCACACTCAATATGTTCACTACTTTTCAAATTCTTGTAGTCCAATTTTAGCTCATCGACTTCACTAAAACCTATTTCTTGTCCAACGTCTACAGAATTACCTTGCACAAGGATAAATCCCTCTTCCTCTGATCCATTTCTAACACTTGTAATATCCTCTCCCCTTCTCCCTATATTCTTGGTGGGGATTTCAATAGCATAAAAACCCTGGAAGAAAAATGAGGGGGTATCATAAGACTTGATGTCAACTCCATCCATTTTCAGGAAATAATGATGTCTCCTCACCTAGTCGATCTTGAAACTATAAATGAAACTTTCACTTGGAACAATCAAAGAGGAGTAGTGCCACAACAGGCTTCCAAGCTAGATCATTTCCTAGTCATAAAGTCCATCATGAATTGGGAGATCTTAGAAGCATTCATTTTCCCAAGTCATGACTATGATAATTATCCTATCTTCCTTAATATTGATATAAAATCTGTTGGGTGTGGAGCTTGATTATCTTCTTGATTCAAAGGGCTCAGTCACGTTGGACCCTAGTTCCTAAATGGGGTGGCAATGTTTCCCATATGATAGCCGTTAGGGGGTGATGACTATGTTTAATTAGCCCCCCTTTGTGGGGGTTCAGGTGTAGTTCCCTCGAAGCTAAAAATAGATGAAAAAATGCCTTGCAAAATATTACGATTTCATAGTCTGTTAGGGTCCCACCCTAACCCCCTTATCTATGTAAAGGGACCACGTCATAGTCAAGAGTCAATAAAGCCCATATTAATAATTGTAAGTGGTTAATCCGAAATTAATAACGGAACCACAATTAGTTGCAAATGGGTTGTAGTATTAGATAGATGGTATTAATAATACACGGTATTGGCCCATGGTATTTCACGTAGGAGTCATATATAAAGGATAGAAACTCCCTGCGAGGAGCATCATGTCTTATTTTGTAATTGAGCTCTGCTCTATTGGAGGTTGCCCCCTCGAAGAGGCAAGTGAACATTACCCTCTGAATAATAAATTCATTGCTATTCTGTGTTATGGGTATCTTTTCTTCGCATATTATGTATTTTGGGTCTCTTTTCTTCACATATTCTATATTTGGGTATCATTTGCAGGTTAAGAGCATAACAAGTGGTATCAGAGCACTTTCCAGGGCCGGTGGGATCTCCATTTCTTAGCAATTTTTTTTTTTGGCTAGAGACGTGTTCCGGCATCTTTAAACCACGGGATTTGTCATTGAGCGCATAAATCTACAGATTTGGGGAGGCATGCACGTAGGAAATACAAGAGGTGGTCACGCTTGTTGGACTCCCTTGTAACCCCTGTGGGTACCCCTTTGAGTAGTAGCGCATTAGACAGAACCGCGCACGGACTG
>APFE031744531.1:0-50758 GCA_000404065.3 Pinus taeda | reverse complement strand
AGCAGTTTCCGCAGCTTCAGCCTTGAGGACAAGGCTAGTCTTAAGGGGGTGGGCATGTTAGGGTCCCACCCTAACCCCCTTATCTATGTAAAGGGACCACGTCATAGTCAAGAGTCAATAAATCCCATATTAATAATTGTAAGTGGTTAATCCGCAATTAATAATGGAACCACAGTTAGTTGCAAATGGGCCGTAGTATTAGATAGATGGTGTTAATAATACACGGTATTGGCCCATGGTATTGCACGTAGGAGTCATATATAAAGGATAGAAACTCCCTGCGAGGAGCATCGTGTCTTATTTTGTAATCGAGCTCTGCTCTATTGGAGGTTTCCCCTTCGAAGAGGCAAGTGAACATTACCATCTGAATAATAAATTCATTGCTATTCTGTGTTATGGGTATCTTTTCTTCGCATATTCTGTATTCTGGGTCTCTTTTCTTCGCATATCCTGTATTTGGGTATCATTTGCAGGTTAAGAGCATAAAATAGTCAATCTGGGTTGTTCATTAGGCAGATCATGTTAATTTAGCAGTTATGTTAATTGTAGCAGTTATGTTAATTTAGGGTTTTTTTTCCCTAGAAGGAAACCCTCGATTTATATGAGGGAATTATATTGCGGCTAGGTATTATTATTCTGAGCGAGAGAGAGAGAGGAGGTTGTGTGAAAGAGAAGAGGAAATTTTAGCAGATTTGTTGTAGGTTGAATCTCTTCATTTTGTTGGATAATATAAAAGGAAGGACCAATTTTTTCTTCGTGGATGTAGCCAAAATTGGGTGAACCACATATATCTGTGTATCTATTGCTTTATGCATTTCTGTATTTGTGTTTCCACAATATTTTATGTATTTCATTGCTCCATTAATAAATTTTTGGCAAAATATTGACCCAGGATTAGGTCCTTCTGTTTAGAAAAATTTTGGTTTCAACATCAATGATTTCAAGCTAACATAAAGAAGTGTTGGGAGGAACAAGAAGCATTGGAAGGAACATCAATGTAAAAGATCCAATAGAAACTCAAGTACATTAAATGGCAGGTCAAAGGATGGAACAACATTTTTTTGGCGACATTTTAGAGGAAAAGCGTAGACTAGAAAGGAAGATGGAAATAATAAAATAGGAAGCCATCCTACAGGGCCAATCAAAAATATTAATTAAAAATAGGCTGCCACTCTTACTGATCTTGAGGAGCACTAGAAGTAGGAAGAACTTATTTGGCAACAAAATTATAGGGTTTGATGGCTTAAGGAGGGGGAAATAAGCACAATAATCCCCACAATATATGCTACCACATCACCATCATAATCACATTTCCTCCCTTAAAAATAATCAAGGGATGGAATTGCAAGAGCATCAAGATATAGCTTAAGAGCTATTCCAATCGATATCTTCTAATATAACACATTCCCAATAGACAAGAAGTGATCCAACAAATCATTAAGCACATCCCTTCTTTGGTAACACAAGAACAAAATGAACTCTTCTAAGAGAGATATATTTTCAAGAAGTGGAAGTAACAATAAATTCAATGCTAGTTAACAAAGTCCCTTGCCTAGATGGTTTATAATAGAATTCTTCCAAATGTGTTGGTTCATATTAGGAAAATATGTTTGGAATATGGTGGAGAAATCCAAAAAAGAAATATACATATTAAAATCCTTAGACACCACCTTTCTCACATTGGTTCCGAAGAAAGATAAGGTGGAGGATCCAATTGGATAAAGGCACATCGCTCTATAAAATGTTATATATAAATTCATGCTAATTTTTGGTATGTTCTATGCTAGAGCAACTTATTTTAATTTTCCAATATATTTTCTAGATTAGCAATCACATTAGCATTAAAGTAAACTATAGATAGAACTTAAATATAAATCACAGAAGACAAGCCAAGACAAGAGGACACAAGATGTGGTGCCAGCCAAGGACAAACCCCAATCTAGGGAAACCCTTGATCAATTCTTTCTTTATCTTCTTGAAAGTTCAACAGAGAAAGAGAGAGAGAGAGAGATAGTACATTTACAATAGAAGTCAATGTTTTGACTTTATGATATCTGCATGAGATCAGTTGAAGACATATTGCTTCAACTGATTCTCCCAGGTGACTGCTTCACCTATCATGGTGTTGTAACTCATACTCATGTTGCACCCATAATTGTGCTACACCTGGTTACTGAGCTACCCCCATCACTATGCTACTCCCATCACCATGCTGCATTATCCATCATCATCATACATGCCCATCATCCTGCATCATTCATCATTATCATTCTATCTCAAACATCATTATGCATGCCCATCTTGGTGCATAATTTACAATTATACTGCACTATATTTTTGTTGCTTCATCTTCTCAGTTATGCATTCAAACATCACTGAGCCCGACATTATGAATCTGTATTTAATGTTGAACACATTGTTGACCTGCAATGCCTGTTATGCTACACACATTATCGATTTCACTTGTTAGTTATAGTTACATCGTGCAGCATAGCTACATTGAGCAACATAGTTACAACATGTAGTAGTATATCAGCCTTAGCTGCTTGCTATGTCTTGAAGCCTAGAAAAGCAGCTGGGCTATAGTTACACCTTCCACCAGTCCTAGATTATCATGCTGTCACCTAACACAATCCAAGTTTACATCAATTATATGATAGCAGCAGATGGGACTTCTTAGACTGTGGATTAGGGCAACGTATGAAGCTGCCTTAGACACCTCAACAAGTATATCCACTTGCTCCTTTAACTTGATCCTTTTGCAAGAAGAAACTGACCCTATACACCATGTCACTTTCATGTTGACACTTTTTTGTGATTAGGGCATTAACATTCTTCTTGACAATGAGTAATAATATAGAAATAAGGCCAGCTTTGACTGTGTATAGTAGCCTCTATTTGGATGAAGCTAGGTGTAGATAGGAGCATATCTAAATGGTGGATCAGGGGCTCATTATTATTGTGTGTAGGGATTATGAAGCACCTTCACAACTGCGTCTAAGACTTCCTTTAGACCTGCGGCTAGAGTAACTTTGGACAATAGCTAGGGCTTCTCCTTCAACTGCATAATAGACCTCTTTACTGTGGCTAGGGTATGGAAAGCTCCCTTAACTACGGCTAGGATCCTTTCCCTTCAACTGTGTCTTGATATTCACTATGTTTAGGGTTACGTGATTGTGGTTTTAGGGTTGCGTATAAGGCCTTCATCTGTACTGCTTTTATGGCTTCATTTTTAGGTGAATGTATTACTCTTGGTGTCTACCTCCTTCACCAAAAACCCAGATGTGGAGAGGAGGAGACTTACACATGAAGAGGTGTGTACCAAATGATTTCAAGTTCTCTATATTTATATTAAAATGTAGATGATGAATAGGCATGTCTATTAGGCTTCGGAGCCTACTCAAGTTGCTAGTCGGCTTGATAATAATTCCATAATGAAAATAAATTCATATCTCCATAAATACTTATCAGAGTCAGATGATCTTTAGATCAATCCTACACCTCTCGAAGATAGGGATCCAATAAAAATATCAGTTGCCATAAATAAGCTGACCCACATGGAGTTTGGCCCTAGTTTCCAATTTTTAACACTCCCTCTCAACTAGGGAGAACTCCATCCACTGATCCATATGTCTGATTGTACTATCTCGACCATCAGTGCCCTGCAGTGCTCTGCACAACTCTGCTCAACTTTGTTGGCTCTACTCTGCTCTGCTCAACTCTGCTAGCTCTGCTCTGCTCTGCTATCTCTGCTCTACTCTACTTAGCTCTACTGAACCATGAAGAAGAAGAATTGATCGAGAATATCTCATACCATTCTCCACTGACGTGAAGTCAGTCTCAAAGTGTGTACCACTGGTCCTAGACACCTCTCAACTGACCCAAAGTCAGTGTCATAGGGGGTACCACTCCTACCACTAGTCCTAGACTAGTATCATTAGTCTCAGAGTGCATACCACTGGTCCCAGACCAGTCTCAACTGACCCGAAGTCAGCGTCATAGTATGTACCACTCTCACTGGTCCCAGACTAGTCCTACACTGACTCGATGTCAGTCTTTGAGTATGTACCACTAGTCCCAGACCAGTCTCACCCGACCCGAAGTCAACGTCATAGTAGGTACAACTCCTACAACTGGTCCCAGAATAGTCCTCCACTGACCCGAAGTCAGTCTCAGAGTATGAACCACTGGTCCCAGACCAGTCTCAACCGACCCAACGTCAGTGTCATAGTAGGTACAACTCCTACAATGGGTCCCAGACCAGTATCATTGATCCCAGATCAATGAAGATCATCCTATCATAGGGAGTACGGTAGATACAAAGATGCACCCATTGGTACTACTATGGTCCCTATCCTCATTTCTCTTCTCATTGATCAGATGAGAGGTACTTCCCATGAGTCCTAGACTGCATGGGTAGGATGCCTCGATAGGGGAACTAATCAATCTTGTCCTCACAGGAGAAGTTATCATCCTACTACACAATCGCCATGGAGAACACATCATCTAGGCCTCACAGGAGAGCTAATCATCCTACTACATAATTGTCATGGAGAACACATCATCTAGACCTCACAAAAGAACTAATCATCTTGCTACATAGTCATCATGGAGGACACATCATCCAGACCTCATAGGAGAACTAATAATCCTGCTACATAGTGGTATCGAAAAAGTTCACTAAAGAGCTTTTATAACAGGATAGCCTCTCAGGTAGCCATGCTAGTAGCAATATACTCTACCCCGCTGGTGCTCAAAGCCACCAACTTCTGCTTCCTGCTCAGCCAGGATATAGAAGTAGATCCCAAGGAGAACCAACATTAAGAAGTGCTCTAGTGATCCTTCACACTACCTACCCACTCAACATTTGAAATATTCTAGGCAGTGTATCTCAATCCATGAGAGATTATGCCCTGAAGATATCTTAGAAGATTCTAGGCACCAATCCAGTGAAGCTCAACCAAATATGAGCTCACCATGCTAACTGCAACACATATGTTCGGATGGAGTTTCTCCAAGAACATCAACGTGAATGATTTATGAAACTTAGAGGCATTTCCCAAATCTGGTCCAACATCACTACCAGATAACTTCTTGAAAGTTAAGATCCTTGAGGTATTCACATGCTTGTAGTTTATCTTTCCACTTTCGGAATCCAACTCCCTTTGTCTTCTACAAATGAGAGCATCTACACCTTCCAGACATAGGTGCCAGTATGATAGGTATGTCATCCACAACCTTCAGATGGTTTGGATCGATTTCACTCCTAGTGAATCTCAGCTTCATCAGACAACTATTGATTCTCTCATACTATGCCTAGGGTGTTTTGCTTCAAGCCATAGAGGGTTTTCTACCACCTGTATACATGCGATTCCTGATCATGAATCTCAAACTCCATGGCTTTTTCAAGGCTATGGCCCTGCTATATGAGGGGAATGGTCCCCTTGTAAGATTTTCCTTCAGTACATCTCAGACATATACCTTCATGCTCCTTTTGAATTCAGACATCCTGGTCACCATCTAACTCACAGACCTCTGATGTTGAGTCAATGGACATGGTCTCCAGTGGACATGATACAACCCTGAACTCAAAAACATCTTTGGAAAATCTATTTTCAAACACGTACCTTTCCATCGATGATTGCCACCCTGAAACCTTTGACTTCCATTTCCAATATGGACACCAAGTTCTTCCTGCAATCAGGTACATAAAAGAGATTATGGGGTTCCTTGTTGGAAATAATACTGAGAGGGGGGTGAATCAGTATTATCAAATTCTTTCCAATATATCTTCCAGATTTATACTTTAATTTATTCTTCTGATATTGATCATTAGTTTGTATGTTAGTACCATATAATAATGAGCAAGAACAAGAAAACTAGATAATCACACCAAAGAACACCAGATATAAGGTGGAAACCCAATGCAGGTGAAAACCACCTGCTGCAATATGTCCCTATCTTCTTCCAATTAGAAACTTCTTTTACAATGATTTTGTACTGGTGCAGTCCTTTGCCAGTACGCAGGCTGCAACCTGTAGAGAGCTACAACCCTCTCTCGTTTTCCAGCTTCTCCTGGAAGGGAGCTACAACCCCCTTAGCTCTTGTACTAGCTAAGATACTAGTACATAGGTGCTGACCTATAGAAGGCTACTACCTGCTCTTTCTTCCAGGGACCACGTTTCATAAATTTTCAAACTGGATCCAAAACATCAAGTGCATGTCCATCACCCAATCTCCTTTTAACAATTAACTTCTCAGAATGCAGTAACCAAAAAATATCACCAGTAACCCGCCACCAATTTAAAACCATATCTCTGCAGAAATAGGTAAAATACAGCTAAAATATATTTCAAGAAAAGGTCTGCAACTTCACTAAAAGAAACCTGCGGATATCCGCACTTCTGCTGTAAAGAGATTGTGCAGCTCCGCACCTGCTCCTCTGATTCAACTGTGCCCCTCCGCACCTGTACCTTCTGCTGCGCTGCATTCCTCCACACCTGCGCCTTCTGCTGTGTTGCATTCCTACGCACCTGCGCCTTCTGTTGCACTGCGTTCCTCCGCACCTATGCCTTCTGCCACGCTGCGTTCCTCTGCACCTGCACTGTGGATCGCCACAGACCTCTTTATAGAGCCAAATTATCAGTCCTCCAATGTGCCACACACTGTCAGATCCACAAATCTGAACATGTGCCAAAGGGATCATGGCCTATCAATAGATCTGCCTTACAATTTACAGATTTCTCTTTTATCTATATCTAGCTTTTCAAACCGATCACCCAAAATTTCAGATCTTAAGATATTCAATTTTCAAGTCCATAGCCAAATGATCTCCTTTCCTTTTCATAGGCAAGCCCTTACTCAAACCATGGATCAAAACCATATAAAACCAATACAAGGGATCCAAAACCTGGGTTTAATATTTTAGATGTCAAGGCCACTGACCAAAACCATAGGATCGAAAATGTCGGACTAAATACCATGGACCAAACATAAGACGTGCGTTTTTCTCTGCATGAAAGTCTGTGCATTTTAGGTTCACACCTTTTGTGCGGGAGGTCTGTGAACATATCCACACTTTGTGAATGGCGTGCCTATGGGTCCGCACCTTTTGAATCGTGTACCTGCGAACGCCTTATTTTCTTGCATTCTAAGTAGGCTGATCATCAATATTTGCTACTAGCCTGTTGCGCTATGATCTGTCATCTGTATGAGAAGGTTTCCATCAAGTACAACATATGTACCATAATGCCAATAATCTCCCCCTTTGGACTTGATGGCAACAACAACCAATCACTCTCCCCCGTTGACATCAAGGGCAAAGGGGCAGACTACCATGCTCCCCCTGAGTACCTGCTGAAAACTCTGAATGAGCTCCCCCTTTGTATATGCTCATACATACATCCATCCTCATCTAAGAGGGAATACACCAGATAGACAAGAATCATTCATCCCAGGCATAGTGGGGAAACCAAAATAGGCCATTACAAGACCTTGATGTGAACAGAAGTACATGTCATAGAGACAAGAACAACTATCAACAGAAACAACCTTCAGACCAGCACACATTGATCTATTCCACAAAACAAATCAAGGACTTCTAAAAAAATGCCAACAATGCATCATTAGAAGAATATATACTCCCCCTGAACCTGTGCCAGATGATTTTTGACCAAACCATAAACCACCGATTGTACGCGTATACCCCATATGAATCTTGCGTACAACCAACAATCTCTGAAGCAGATGAGATTCAACAACAAGATGATGCATCAACTACCCCCAGCTTTTTCCTGAGGTATTCAAAGGTCTCCCTGGGTAGAGGTTTGGTGAGTATATTAGAAACCTGCTCCTTAGACGGAACATACTCCAACTTGACCTTTTGTTCTAGCACTTGTTCTTGAAGAAAATGATATTTGATAGGTATATGCTTGGTCTTTGAATGCATCACTGGGTTCTTTGAGATGCTGATAGCACTTGTATTATCACATAGGATGGAGATAGGTGGAGTATAAGTGATTTGAAAGTACTGCAAAGTTTGCATCATCCAAAGAAGTTGTGTGCAACAAGATGCAACAACCACATACTCTACTTTAGCTGTAGATAAAGCAATTGAACTCTGTTTCTTTCTGAACCAAGATACTAATCGAGAACCCATAAAGAATGCATCGCCACTTGTGCTTTTTCTGTCATCCACGCTTCCAGCCCAATCTGCATCTGTATAAGCATGAAGAGTGAGATCTGTATCTCTTGGATACCATAAGCCATAGTTTTGAGTTCCTTGAAGATACTTGAAAATTCTCTTTAATGCTTGAAGATGGGATTCCTTAGGATTTGCCTGAAATCTTCCAACTGTTCCCACTGCATGCATGATGTCTGGTCGAGTACCTGTTAAATAAAGAAGAATTCCAATCATGGATCTATAGGTTGGTTGATGCACTGTTGTTGATTCATCATTGGCACTAAGGCTACATCCTGTAACCATAGGGGTACATACTGGTTTTGCATCTTCCATGCCATATTTCTTCAAGATATGCTTGAGATACTTGGTTTGAGACAAAAAAATACCACCTTCATTTTGTTGGATTTGCAATCCAAGAAAATACGTCAGTTCTCCAAGAAAAGACATTTCGAATTCTTTCTGCATCACCAAGGCAAAGCTTTGACTCATAGCTTCTTCATTGCTGCCAAAGATAATATCATCTACATACACAACAGGTATTAGTAATTTGTCATTTTCAATTTTTATATAAAGATTGCTATCTGCTGACCCTTTTGAAAAACCTTGTTGATGAAGATATTTGTCCAAACAATAGTACCAAGCCCTTGGAACCTGTTTAAGACCATAGAGAGCCTTTTTTAGTCTGCATACAAGATTTGGATCATTCCCAAGAATGAAACCATCTGGTTGCTCAATGTAGACTTCTTCTTCCAAGTCTCCATTCAGAAAGGCTGATTTCACGTCCATTTGAAATACTTTGAACTTCTAAAAGCTTGAGAGAGCAAGAAACATTCGGATGGCCTCTAGTCTAGCAACGGGAGCAAAAGTTTCTTCAAAGTATATTCCTTCTTGTTGAGCATGCCCTTTACAAACAAGTCTGGCCTTGTTTCATCACTTCCCCATTTTCATTCAACATGTTTTTAAAGATCCATTTTGTCCCTATGACATTCTTATCTTTTGGTCTAGTAACCAGCTCCCAAGTGTTATTCTTTTCAATTTGCTCAAGCTATTCATCCATTGCCTTGACCCAACATTCATCTTTGCATGCCTCTTTTACATTTTTTGGTTCAGTGGAGGAGAGTAATGCCAAATAGCTTGAAGTTTCTGCAATTGTTCTTCTTGTTTGTATACATGCCTCTTTCTGCCCCAAAATTTGAGATTCTGGATGATTCTTCTGAACGTACCTAGATGGAGTCTTTTCTTCTATCCTTATCTACTCTTATGGCACCTCATGGGTTTCTTATTCATCATGAATCTGATTTGATGTTGATGGATAGTCCTCGTCATCTTCGAAATCTTCAAATCTTACCTGCCTAGGAGTGCTTTCTTCTTCATCAACCACAACATCAATACTTTCAACAATTTTTCCAAGCCTTTTATTGTAACACTTGTATGCTTTGATGTGGGGAGAGTAACCAATGAGAATGCCTTCATCTGCTCTAGGTTCAAACTTACCAAGATTTTCATCAGTATTTTTGATGTAGCATTTGCTCCCAAAAATTTGGAAGTATTTTACCGAGGGAGTCTCACCATACCATAGCTTGTGAGGAGACTGAGTGCTGTTCACTTGGACATTTGTCTTGTTGAGAATAACAACTGCAGCAAATGCAGATTCACCCCAGAAAGTTGTGGGAGTTCCAGACTCATCCATCATCGCACGAGCCATTTGTTGAACCATTCTGTTCATCCTTTCCACTACTCCATTTTGTTGAGGAGTCCTTGAAGTAGAGAATTCCCTTCTTATTCCATGTTCTTCACAAAAATCGAAAAATTCATTTGAGGTAAACTCCCCATCTCTATCAAACCTGAGGCATTTGATTTTGTGATTTTATACGTTTTCAACCAATGCTTTGAAATATTTGAATTTTTCAAAGGCTTCGTCTTTGTTCTTCACAAGTCCTATCCAACACATCCTGGAGAAGTCGTCAATGAATAATATAAAGTATTCTTCTCCTTGAGGTGACCTTTTCCTAGATGGACCACATACATCAGTATGGACAAGTTCAAGTGGCCTGCTAAATGATCCTTCCTTCTTAGGGAAGTTAGTTCTGGTTTGCTTACCAAACTCACATGATTTGCAAATTGTATTGTCTGGAACTCTAATGTCTAGAAGTCCACGAACTGTCTGGTATTTGAATGCTTTCCTTATCTGTGAGAAGCTTAGATGCCCCAATCTTTGGTGCCATAGCTAGTGTTCATCATTCTTGCTTAGATAGCATTGATGTTGTCCTTCCTTGAATATGCATAAATTATTTGGAGTTCTTATGCCTTTGATCACTATTTTTCCTGTATCAAGATCACAAACACTACATCCATTTGATTGAAATATTACCTCAGTTCCTTGATCGCACATCTGACTGACACTTAATATATTATGCTTTAAGCCATCAACATACATAACATTTCCAACTTTGACCTTTTCTTTCAACTGAACAGATCCTTTTCCTTTTATGAACGCAAGGGTGTCATTTCCAAATGAGACCTTCTTTTCCTTTTCTAAGGCACTATATGATTGAAGTTTTTTTTTATTAGCTGCCATATGTTCCGAACCTCCACTATCGATGTACCATTGATTTTCCTGTCCTTCTACGTATAAGGCTATCCCACATCTTTCTGGTTGAGATTCCTTCATTCTCCATGTTTTGGCACTTGAGGGTTGTTCCTTCTGAGTTGTCTACCGAAACCTGCTCCTACATTTAGAATCTTCATGGCCGAATTTGTTACAAATAGAACATTCTATTTCATTTTCAAGAGCAAAAAAGTTATTGAAGGTTCTTTTCATGATCCTAGTCATACTTCTTTGTTTTTTAGCTTCTCTAGTCATGATTGTCTTATAGGCTACACATTGAGCTGCTTTGTGACCAAAGTTATGACACGAGAAACATTGGCCATTGAAGAAATTCCTACGATTATCAAATCTACCAACCGAATGATTGTAGTTTCTATTGACATCCATTCTTGAGGCAAATTGAGAAGGTTTTACCTGTGGCTGGTTGTAGCTTCTGTTTATCCTTAAAGTAGATTGCCCCTGATTTACGTGGTGATCTTCATTTGGCCTTTGCTTATTTCTCCTTGCTGCATCAAGATAACTTTTGGAGGTGGATGGTTTCTGCGCTTGAGATGCTTCTTCATTATATCCCAGACCTGTCTTGATTAGTGGAGAGCGCTGCACTTTGATAATCTCATCTAATGTTTTAGACCCTTTAGCAAATCTAAGATTAAGAGCTTTAGTTTTCTCAATCTCTTTTCTAAGTCCCACAATTTCACATTCTAACTTTTCATGCTGTTTTTCCCTTTCAGACAATTGGAATTGCAGAGTATCAATAATCATATTTTTCTCTTCTAAACAAATTTTGAGTTTAGAAATCTCTTCATAAAGACCTTCTTCATCTATAACATCCATGAAATCATCATCTTCAAAAGCCATTAAAAGTCTATAATTGTTACCTTGTTCATCTTCATCGCTATTTGAAAGTCCATCACTGTCTTCATAAGTGTAATCACTTTTCTTATTTATATTCTGTTTCTTGTTCCATCTAACAGGTTCCTTACCTTTGTCAAGCTTATCTTTATGAGGACACCTAGCAGCATAGTGACCGACTCTTCCACAAGCAAAACATTTGAAAGGTAACTTACCTCTTCATCTTCCAACACCCCATAGAAGGTTCTTGACAAAATTTGATTCTTCCTCTTCTTCTGACATATGTCCTGACTCATAGTAATCCCCTTTGCCTGAAGCCTTGAATGCAGCTTCTCTCCTGTAGTTGCTCATCATGATAAATCTTCCTTCAAGCAATCAAGATTCTTCTGAAGGACCTGCTCTGATACCAATTGTTGGAAATAATACTGAGAGGGGGGGGTGAATCAATATTATCTAGTCAAATATTTTCTTTTTCAAACCCAGAACATATACACTACTTCAGTTAGAGAAAACTGCATATATACGCAACTATAAATAAGTAAACTCGTGTATACTATGCAGACTTATAATTTAATTTATTATATAGATTTTGATCATTAATTTGTGCATCAGAACCATATAAACAGTAACTAGGAACAATGAAACAGAGCAGAAGACAATCACACACAAGAATATAAGATATAAGGTGGAAACCCAATGTGGGTGAAAACCACCTACTGCAATTCGTCTCTATCTTCTTTTAATTAGAAACTTCTTTTTACACTGATTATGTACTGGTGCAGTCCTTTACCAGTACATAGGCTGCTACCTGCAGAGAGCTACAACCCTCTCTCTCATTCTCCAGCTTCTCCTGGAAGGGAGCTAGAACCCCCTTAGCTCTTGTACTAGCTGGGATACTAGTACGCAGGCTACTACCTGCAGAAGTCTACAACCTTCTCTTTTCTTCCAGGGACCACGTTTCATAAATTTTCAAACTGGATCCATGAAAAACAATCAATCATCAAAAATATCCTTTTACCAATTAAAACTGAATCAAATAGACACTTCTCTAACAACTGTATCCAGAACACTGTAACAGTATCCACACACCAATTCTGGACCCAGATCACTGCAGCAATAAACAGAAGCAGCTAGAACATAATTCAAGAGACATACGCTATTTCAACAACCAGAAACCCGCGTGCATACGCTTCTGTGTTTGGACCAACCTGCGTATACGCTGTTTTTATTCACAGAACCAGCGTGTATATGCGCCTTCGCTTCATTGAACTTGCGTACAGATCTATAAAGGATAATTCACTCATTCAAACATTAGTTCACCCAGATTACCAGATTTATAGATCAAGCATGCGCCACATATAACAGATCAAAATCATACAAAGATACTATTATTCAAGCCTTAATATTTTGACCCATCAATAAAACATATCCTTCTCCTTACGCTCAGGTTCCTCCTTCATTCAGATCCAGAGTTGTACCATAACCCAATCACTAGTATTCCAGATCTAGCGTTTTTTTAGATATTCAATCATACAACTTCTTCTTTGTCAAATGATCTCCTTCCTCTTTTATAGTCTTAGGCCTTTCACAATACCACGGTCCAAAACCATAGGTTCAAATACCAAGGAATAAATACCATGGACCAAAAATAAGTTCTCCCATGTGTACACACTTTTCCTTGCATGGAAGTGCGTGTATACGCATACGCGCCTTTGGAACGTCTAACCCACGTGTATACGCGGCTTCGTCAAGGCAAACCTGCGTATATATCTTTTCCTTCATTCTGAGAGCCTGAACTGCGATCTGTCACTAGAGTGAGTTGCCATCAAGGACAACACCTATGCCATAATGCCAATAGTTACTTCTTCAATGAAATATTATGTCACTACTATTTTCAAATCTCCAAGTTTTGCGTCAACTTCATCAAATTCTTGGGAAAATGACTTTGTTACTTCTTTGTCATAGTCGTTAAATTTTTCTACAAACTTCAACCATTGCGCTTGTTGTAACATATGTATGACTTGTGGATAACCCTCCATGAATTTATTCCCATCCAGCACTGTCCTCACAATAACCTCCATATTGACGAAGTCTCAACTTGCGATTGCTTCTTTTGACAAGGTTATGGAGTGAAAATGGCTTTGGAAATCTGAGTATGGATGAGAGTGAAATCGTCAATGGAAATGAGTGAAAAGGCTTTCGGGAAAACAAAGTATGAAATGAGGGTGAAATTATCAGGGTTTATGGAGCGGAGTATTTGCGCAATGATGAAGGATGAATGGGCTTACATACAACTTCATTAATAGGACATAGTATTTATAATTAAAATTGAAGTTAAATAATAATGATTACTTCAAATGGCAGTAGAAACATCTATTTTATTTCATAATATAATGTTCCTTACCTTTATACCTTTGGATTTATAATTATAATGCTTTTATTGACCTTTGTAGATTGTCCTTCGCTACCTTCAATTGCAAGATTGATCATTTTCTTATGCCAAGATCTTCAATTGTCCTAGTTGGTCCCTGTCAGTGTCAGTTGTAGAATTTTGTTAAAGCTGCAGATTCTCAACAATTTCATAGTTTCTTATTTTGAAAAGAAAAAGAGGGTTACAAAGAAAATGGGACTAGAATAGGCTTTAAAAATAAAATCTAGGGTGTCAAGAGTACTTGGTTTTCATCCTAAATTTTTTATATAAGCATGGAAATAGTTTTGGTTTTCATGCTTATACAATTTTGATTATTTTTTATTTTTTTATATATATATATATATATTTTTTATACTTTTGTTTTAGAGAACAAAAGGATTTGCGAGTCAAGTTGGAGAGGAAGGTGTTGGATTTGATGGTATGAAGGTGGCTAGTTGTGCAAGTGTTGGCATTGATGTCAAACAAGGCTCAACTTGATGATGGGGATTAATGCCATGGTGGTTTTGATGATCTACTATGTAGAGACTTTGGAGCCATATTTTGAGGCAACAAATGATCTTAGTCATTAATCATACTCCTTTTATTGGAAAGTTCTCTAGAAGTGCTCTCCAATGGTATGTGCAAGTCCATAAATGGTCTTGGGTTTTAGAAAATATGGCCTTCTGGAATTTAGGGTGATTCAAGCCTTATGCAGTGAGGAATATTGCAGATCGGAGGTCTCGAAAATCGACAATCGAGGGATTCAAGGCTCAGTGCATGGTGGAGGTGCACCATTGATTAGCGATTTGCAATATTGCATATCGAAGATCGAAGGATGGAGAATCAGGGGTGTAGCGCAACAACAAATTGTGATTTGTGATTTGCGATATCGTGTATCAAAGGTCCTAGTAGTTGGCAAATAGTGGTGCATCAGCGATCAACGTTCAACATTTCAAAAGTGACGTTGGGATTGAGGCCGCCAGTGTTAAATCGTCGGGAGAGCTGAAAATGTTTTTACAAAGAAAATCGTTCTGAAACCAATAATGGTGAGGCCCTATTTCTCTCCTCTACAGGGACATGAGAAGGTGTATAGTTTTCACTGATAAGGACAGATGGAAGCATCAAAGAAGCTCCAATGAAGACACATGGAAGATTTTGTAATGCTAGGTGGTTTCTCACATTGACATGGCATCACGATACATAGGGACATGTGGCAAGCTATTTCAAGGGTTTGGATGTTCTAATGGGCCATATTTAGGTGACATGTGTCACTGGTTAGAAGATGCCATGTGGCATGTGATGACATCACTTCGACAGCCAGTGATCAGTGATCGTTTGTGGTTGGCATATCTACATTATAAATAATTCTCCAATAAATGACCTCCTAGGGTATAAAGCCTCGGCTTTATGAAAAAATGTCTAAGGGTCCAACAAAGGAAATATAGCGCCCATCAAGGGTCTGGAGGCCTTAGAACCTTAAGGATGAGCCCTCGGTCACAGATGTTGGTTCTATGGATGAAAAAACAAAGAGGGGCTTATACATAAGGGGTTGAGGACTATCAAAGTTTGTTGTTTTTGTATGACTTTTATGCGTAAAAGCACCGATATGGAAAAGGCTCCTTTAGTGTTCTATAGTGAAAATCCACTGATATAACAATAGTACAAAGGTGTATTAAATATGTATTAATCGACAATTGTGGCTTTGAATGCAGTTCAGTATGGTTGATGGTTGAATAAATCTTATGCATGCATTCTAAAGATAAATGAAGGACAGAGGTGTCGCGAGAATGTCTAGTTATGTCTCCACGAGCCATAAATGATTATGGGGATCCTCCATGAAATATGTAGGTAGAGATAAGATTTAATACACATCATGGAGTGCTTGCAATGAGACAGAGAAGCGATAATCACATGTTCGTCTGATCCTGAAGGAAGCGACAACATAGGGGAAGTTTGTTTTAGCAATATCATGGAGTGTCGATAATGAGATACAAAAGCGTTCATCGCCCATTCCTCTAATCCTAAAGGCAGTGATAATAGAGGGGAAGTTTGTTTCAGCAAAAGGATGGAGATTCATGCTAGTAGAACACATTTGGGCATATTTGAGAATGATAGAGATTACATTGAGCCAAGAGAAGCACATGAACAAAAGGGTGAACCTCCATTGAGCTAAGTGGGAGAGTTAGCATATGTGAGAGTAAGCAAGAGCATAGTTGTGGCCTAAGGCATAGGTGAAGAGTCTTTCAAGGGTAGTGTTGTGTTGAAAACAGTGGAAATCTTGAAGCATAGATTACGGAACAAAGAGAAAGAAACAAGAGGAGGACTACCACAAGTGTTCAGAAAGAAGAGTGTAGAAATTGTATTTGCAGACAACCATTAGATGGTATTTTAGTTTTAACATTATATACCTCTTTTTTTAGTTTGAAAATTGTATGAAAAAGTAGAACAATGGAAGTGATAGGTTGGTACTTGAATACTTATGTGGCTGATGCCTCTTCGAAAGTTGGTGCTTCCTGAAACTAAGGTGGTTGGTGCCTCGAGTGAGTGGGTGATCACAAAGAAATGAATGTAATTAAATTGTTGCTTAAATTACATCATAAAACAAACAACAAATTGGTTTTTTTTTTCCCTCTAGGTTTCGAGTCAAAACATTGTGTCAAGTGTATCATTTACATGAGATTGTTGTTTGATTCTTCATATGTAAAATTTTAGCAATTTATTGGTTCATGAATGAATGCTCTCATATAATAAAGTACAATAAGAAAATAAAAGTAACAGTTTCTTGCATTACTGATTCAACCCCCCCCCCTTTCTTAGCAATTCTTTATTCCAACAGAAGGGAAATCCTTCCTAACCACCTTCAAATCAATATTGTCTTGCAGATTTTTAACAAATTCTTCCCTTGTCAATGGTTTATGATAAATTCTCAATCGATGACCATTTATAAGGAAGGTCAATTTTTCTTCATCAATGGTTCTAATCCTGACTACAATATTATAGAGGACAGTTTCAATCTCATAAGGCCCAAGCCAATGATTTTGAAATTTCCCTTGAAAATCTTTAAATTTTGAGTCAAAAAGTAATGCCCAATATCCTGGCTGAAATTTCCTTTCTTTTATGAATATTTCATGCCACTTGGATCTTTTTTGTTGAACTATGTTGGTTCTTTGAATAGCATCATGTTTCATCTCATCTAGTTCATTCAGTTGTTCTATCCTTTGTTTTTGTGCTTCAGATAGATCAAGACCCAATTTCACTACTGTCTTGAAGGTCTTTACCTAGAACTCAATAGCAAATAATATTTGCTTCCCATAAACAAGTTCATAGGGAGTATGTCCTGTGTTATTTCTCCATGTGGTACGGTATGCCCATAAAGCTTCTAGAAGCTTTTGTGTCCAGTCTCTTCTATGCAAGTGCATAGTCTTGGTAAGAATTGCTTCAATTACTTTATTGGTGGATTCCACCTTTCCATTTGCCTGTGGATGATATGGAGTGGGCTTTTGATGTTTTATTTTGTATTCCTCCATTATATTTTGTACCAACTTAGATGTAAATTGAGTACCTTGATATGTCAAATCTCCCTTGGGACACCAAAATGAGTAAAGATATCCTCAAAAAGAAATGAAACTACACCATTTTCAGTAGTAGAAGTGCTTTAGCTTCTACCCATTTTGTAACATAATCAGTGGAAACAAGAATGTACCTTTTTTATCTTGATGGTGGATTAATTGGACCAACAAAATTCGTATCCCATTTCACAAAAGGTTCAATGAGTACTTGTGGTTGTTGATGCATTTCATCTGAAGGAACAAGTTTCCACATTCTTTGACAACTATCACATCTCTTAACATATTCTTTGGCATCCTTAAAAAGGGAATGCCAATAATATCCTAAGAGAAGAACTTTGTAAGAGGTTATTTTATCAGTGAAGTGTTCTCCACATGGTTCATCATGAAAAGCATTTAATATATTTGGTACTTCATCTTCTCTCACACATCTTCGAATAATCAAATATGTCCTTGGTTTGTATAATTCTCCATTTATCCATGAGTAAGATGCACTAATTTGAATTACCTTTATTTTTTCTCGAGGAGACAAATATAGTGGTAACTTCCCTATATCCAAATAATTATCAATATCTGAAACCAAGGAGATTTAATAGATATTGTAAAAAGATATTCATCAGGAAAATTATCTTCTACAGGTACATCATTATCATCATTTTGAATCGTAGATAGAAATTCATCAATTGTATTTTTTGTCCAGGTTGATCCAAAATAGTAATATTGAATTCTTGTAACAACAATAATCATCTTTTAGTTATGCCATTAGTGATTGGTTTATTAATTAAATACCTAATTGCATAATTAAGTGTATGTACAAAGGTTTCATAACCAGTGATGTAATGTATGAATTTATTAATGGCATCAACATCAGCTAAAAAATCATTTTTTGTTACAAAATAATTTACTCTACAGGTGTCAAATTTTTATTGGTGTAGTAAATAGCATAAGGAGTTAAATCCTTTTGTCTTAGGATAGCTCCTAAAGTTGTATCTAAAGCATTAGTTGGAATGTGAAAAGGTAGTTTCCAATTTGGTCCTCTTATGATGGGTGCTTCAGAAATGTTTTCTTTCAATGTTTCAAAAGCTTTTTGTGAATGAGAATTCCAAATGAGTTCACAATATTTTGTGAGCAATTTGAAAAGTGGAGAAACATTTTTTGTAAAGTTTTCTATGAATCTTCTTATTGTAGCGGCTGAAACACCCTCTAAAATTTTGGCTTACATCCAAATTTTGGAGCCCTCCTTGATTTTTCCTTTGATGGTTGCAAACACTCGAGCTCACCCCATGAGCTCTTTTGAAGTCTTTTCACCCTTTTGCTTGTTTGACTAGTGGTCATCTTTTGGCATATTTATTGCTTTGTCATTCTTGCAATATTATTATGGTGAGTTTGAAGGTTTCTATTTGTGTGTTTGGGTTGTATTCACTATGTAAACATGCATCATACTCACATACAAAGTTGTAAGCATTGTCACGCAAGTGTCATCACGGTCATCGAAAGGTCTATCTCATGTGTCACACTTGTCGCTTTTAATGACAGTCTCACTGAAGGCATGTTGTCTTGTTTTATTGGTGGTATGTGTTGTCTCATCGTCGAAGTATACTAATTGTATGATCATAATGTCAAGTCTCCACAAGTTCACATGCTTTCAACACATCCATTTTCCTGAAAATATGTCTGACCGGAAAACCCTCTTCCACCGCATCCTGACTGAGCTGCACTGCATAGTCTCAACCCTCAGTGACCTTGCTCTACTACCTCGAACTACACAATGTTTGAGGTTTTCCTCCAAGTTAGTTGCAATATGTAATCATGGAGGTGAGCAGCCTGTCTACCTCCCAAAACCGTGCAGAAATTTCCTTCATGTCCAAACTAAAGTGCGCATTTCTCAAGCACAATCATCAAACCTCCCTCTAGTTTGCTAGAACTCTGCACTGCACCGAGACCTAGGTCTACACTTCTCTCGAAAACTACATAGACATGGCCAACTGGTCTGTTTGTTTCCTATCTTGCACTATTCTCCAAAACTACAAAGTCATGTCTAATAGGCCTTTTTCTTCCTATCCCGCACTTCTCTCCAAAACTGTGCAGTCATGTCTAGCAAGCCCTCTCCTTCCTATCCTGCATTGTTCTCCAAAACTTCACAATCATGCTCAACAGGTCCCTTGTAGCCCTGTCATCCCTTGTTATTGAAAACTGCACATGAATCACAGTAGGTCTTCTGAATCCCTATCTTGCCTTCCCTCCAAGAACTACGCAGAAGTGCCCCTCATGGTCCCACCTTGCAACTGCCATTGGTGTCATTCACTGTGCAATTCTACCTCCTAGTAGTCACTGTGCATTTTTTCCAAATATTGTGGGTTGTCCTCTCAAAGTTCCTCATTCCATATGGAGTTGTGCTCTATGTTGTCTCAGTGTGTTGTCCTCCCTCCCTGTCATCTGGATCATGAGAACAATTCATCATGCTATACTAGTAGGTTTTGGATTTAATGTCGTCCCGTCATGAGTGAATTGCAGGAATAGGTACATTGATAGATCATGGTGAGACGACGAATGAGATGAAGAAAGAGTACACATGCTAGAATACTTGCTTGCAGCTGGACAGACGTACCAAGCACATCAAGCAACAAGAAAAAGGAACATATGCATTTAACCATCACGAAAGACCAAGACCATCAAAGTCTGAATGAGGGAGATATTGTTGATTTAAAATTAGCTATGTTGGAGAAATGTTTCTGATGGTAATTCATGAATGATGGTTATCCTATCATTTTTTATATTATTTTTGCAAACATTTCAGACAAATTATTGTAGATCTGAGATCCTCTAAAAATATTGCCCAATTTAAAAAAATGGTTGAATTGGAGTTTGGATGAGGGAGATATCGATGATTTAAAACTAGCTTTTCTTTTAGAACTTTTGTGATGGTGGGACAGTTGCAACATGAATATGAGTTTTTAGAGTGTCCAAGTGGTGATTTGAATCACATCGGAAGCCAGAGTGATCCACATAGTGAATCAATAATCCCCGAAAGGCCAAGGTCCTACACTGTAAATGAACTAAACAGAGAAGTTGGTATTCAACCAATGTGTTACCAAGTGTTGTCGCAGCTGCAACCCCCTCCAAAATTTTGGCTTACGTCCAAATTTTGGAGCCTTCCTTGGTTTTTCCATTGATGGTTGCAAACACTAAAGATCACCCCATGAGATCTTGTGAAGTTTTTTCATGCTTTTGTGTGATTGACCAGCAGTCATATTTTTGCATATTGATTGCTTTATCAAGATTGCGATCTTGTTTTGGTGAGTTTGAAGGTTTGTCTTTGTGTGTTGGGTTGTCTTCACTATGTAAACATATGTCGTACTTACACACAAAGTTGTAAACACTGTCACGCAAGTTTCATCATGGTTGTCCAAAGGTCTATCTCAAGTGTCATGCTCATTGCTTTCAGCTCTAAGACAATCTCACCAAGGGCCTGTTTTGTCTTATTATGTTGGTGATCTATGTTGTCTCATCGTTAAAGTTTGCAAAGTGTATGATCAAAATGTCAAGTCTGCACAAGTTCACATGCTTTCAACATAGCCATTTTCCTAAAAATATGTCCGACCAGACAACCCTCTTGCACCGGATCTCGACTCAGCTCCACTGTAAAGTCTCAGCCCTCAGTGACCTTGCTCTACTACTTGGAATTGCACAATTCTTGAGGTTTTCCTCCAGGTTGGTTCCACTATGCAATCTTGGAGGTGAGCAGTCTATCTGCCTCCCAAAACTGCGTAAAAATTTCCTTCATGTCCAAACTGAAATGCACATTTCTCAAGCACATTCTTCAAGACTCCCTCTACTCTGCCAGAACTCTACACTACGCTGAGACATGGGTTTGCACTGGTCTCCAAATATGCCCAGCTGATCCCTCTATTTCCGATATTATACTGTTCTCCAAAACCGCATAGTCATGTTTAGCAGGTCGTTTATTACCTATCCTGCATTGTTCTCGAAAACTATGCCATCATGTCTAGCAGGCCCTCTGCTTCCTATCAAAAATTGTTCTCCAAAACTCCAGAGTCATGATCACTAGGTCCCTCGCAGCCCTATCATGCCTTTCTATTGAAAACTTTGCAAAACTACCCAACAGGTCCCTTGTAACCCTGTCTTGCCTTCCCTCCAGGAACTGCATAGAATTACCCTTCAAGGTTCGACCTTGCAACTTCCACTAGTGCCCTTCACTACACCATTCTACCTCCTATTAGTCACTGTGTAGCTTTTCTCAATAGTGTAGGCTTTCGTCCTGGAGTTCCTCATTCTAGCCTGAGATTTCTCAGTGAGTTGTCCTCCCTTCCTATCACCTTAAACATGAGAACAATATATCATGCTAGACTAGGATGTTTTGGATTTGAGGTCTTCCCATCATGAGTGAATTGTAGGAATAGGTACATTGATAGATCATGGTAAGATGGTGAATGGTATGAAGAAAGAGTGCACATGCTAGAAGACTTTCTTGTAATTGGACCGACGTGCCAACCACATCAAGCAACAAGAAAAAGGAACATATGCATTGAACCATCATGCAAGACCAAGAGCATTGAAGACCCCACAACACTATGACATGCCGAGGAGAGGACAAAGCACACCAAGAGTACATCCATCACTCAGCATCTTGACACAGACACCACAGTCAGCCAGTACATGTCAGCAGTGCCATATCGAGTTATGTCAGGAGTTGCCTTGGTCACTTCACGGCTATGGGCCATATCCATTGTAACTCAATGTAATGTAAAGTGAATTTCAATGGACGTACACAAGAAGTTGAAGAGTCATATCAGTTGAAAAGTCATTGAAATTTGAATGCTCATGAGGTTAGTCCAAGAGTCATAAGGGTAAAGAACCACCCTTGGCTATATATACTCGTCCCATTATATGAACAAGGAATTTTCACCTTGGCTCCTCCCACATAGCCTTGAGAGTAGACAGTCAGTTCTTTGAGAAGCAAGGAGTGACTCCAATGTCCCAGTACTGGGACTAGTTATGTATGGTGTATAGATGTGCCTTGAGACTTTTTTTTAATTCAGAAGCCTGTTAAGGCCAACATGTTTCACGCATGTTTTGTAGATGTTTTCAGGACTACTCTTTAAACATTTGTAATGGATGTGTTCTTAACCTTTACTAAGATAGTTGAACTACTTTGGTTGTTTTAGTACTTACATTGTTGAAGATGTGTTGTATTGATTATCACCGTTGTCTCAGCCCTCTGGACTACTCTATGGGATACTAGACAAACCACCTTTGTGTATTGGTTATCACCGTTGTCACATCCTTGTGGAATACTCTGCAGGATACTCAAGATACCATCCTTGTTTTCTAGTTATAATGACTGTCACATCTATGTGGACTACTCCATTGGGTGGTGTGTGTGTTGTCCCCTTGACCTCGGTTTTAATGACTGTCGCATCCGCTGTGGACTATTCCACTGAGTAATAGATAGACCTTTCTGGTTTGCGTGTGTATCTTTCTGGTTGGTACTACTACCTCTCACTTAGAGGCTCACTTTACTCTCCCCCTTTTTAGTAAGAAAACCTTGACATAGTTACATTACACACTCACCAAGCACACATACCTTGTTGTTTGGCGATACTAGCGTAACACTCTCTTGTGTTGACAACTAGAGCTAAGGCAGATCTTTAAGTAAATGGAAACTGGGCCATCATACTAGATGGTACTCCTTCACCAGACGGCATGAGGTATAGTTTGGACTTCATATTGGGGAGATCACCTTTGTTGGTAGGTCCAGCACCATCAACACTTCTATAGTAACTAGTAAAACCAAGAAAAATTCTAATATCTCTTCGACAAGTTGGAATTGATAATTGAGAAATAACTTCTACTTTAGATTTATGCACTCTAATTCCATTCTCGAAAATATGGTGTCCTAAAACAATTCCCTTAATAAACATCATAAAACATTTTTCATGGCTTAATAATAGATTTGCTTCCTTACATCTAATGAGAAATTTTTCCAAATTTTTAAGAGCTTCTTCAGAGGAATTTCCATTAACTGTAAAATCATCCATATAAACTTCCACACAATCATGAATTAGATTAGAGAAAATACCTAAAACTTCCCTTTGGAATGTTGCAGGTGCATTACATAACCCAAAGGAAGTACTCGGTAGGCATAGGTTCCCCATGGATAGGTAAAACTGGTTTTATCTTGATCTTCAAGAGCTACTTGGATTTGTTTATATCCACTAAAACCATCCAAGAATGAGAAATATGTATTTCCTGCCAATGTGTCTAAAAATTGAGCTATGAAAGGAAGTGGAAAACGATCTTTTAAAGTGGCTTCATTCAATTTCCTATAGTCAATGAATACTCTCCATTTTCCATTCGTTTTAGGAACAATTACCAATGGTAAAACCCACTGGCTATTTAATATTGGATAAATGAAATTCACATTTAACATTTTTTATAGTTCCCCTTTAACAATTTCCTTAAATTTGGATTCATTCTCCTCTGAGGTTGTCAAATTGGTTTGGCATTTTATTCAATGTAAATATGGTGTATAAAAGTATTAGGATCGATTCCTTTCATGTCAGTGTATTCCCATACAAAAGCAAAGGAATGTCCTTGCAAGATTTTTATTAAATATTTCTTTCGAAACTCTTCCACATTATTATTGATATTCAAGATTTTTTCTGGAAATATTTCTATTGAATAATTGCCAAAATTTTCCGTAGAATGCAAAGATAATTAGTGAGATGATAAATATTCAATATTACATTATTCTTGGAAACTTTGATTAGATTCACAATTTGAGGAAGACTCATTATTTTCTATTAAATTCAAATCTGATATTCTTCATCTATTTGTGAAGTAGCAAAGATCGGTTGCATATCAATACCATCATCTATCCATTCTTCACTTTCTACCTCTATTGTTGCTTTTGTAGGAGGATATAATGTGAACTTCCTTGTTGAACTTCCATCAGAAATAAACATATCACCATATATACAACTTATAAAAGAATTAGTTGTAGCCAACCATGGTCTTCCTAGAATCAATGGATGTCCTCCTAAATTACTCTTGGGTGTTAGAATCATAAAATCAATAGGATACTCCCAATAATCTAAGCATACAAATATGTCTTCTAACAGATGATTAGGTTTAATAACATATATGCCTCCTAATTGCAACAATGTAGGTGTATATTGAAGATTAGGAAGTTTCAATTGATTCATAGTTTGTTTACTCATAATGTTTATAACTGCTCCTAAATCAATCAATGTGTTTGGTATTTTGATACCATTGATGTGTCTTTTCACAATGGGACTTTCTAGATCAAGATATTTCTTAATTGTTGTTTTTCCCATCATGATATCTGCAATTTTTCCAACTAACTGAATTCTTTTGACTTCTTTTCTCTTTATTCTTGGTCTTTCAATACTTAACTCCCTAATTGTCTTTGAAAATATTTTTATTTCATTGATATCATGTAATAAAGGAATTTTTATACAAACATTCTTCAATTCATCTATAATATCATAATTAGGCGATAAAATATGTTTCTCTACCCCTTTATCAATTTTCAATCTCTCAGGAAAAGGTGGCATTTGGACAGATACTGATGGTTGTTCTATGATGGGAGTTGAGTTTATTTGAATATCATCAGAATGTATAGAGGTGGTTTGCTTTTGAGATTTTTCTTCTTGATTAAGAGATTTTTCTTTTTTAGATAGATTCTCCTTTTTAGATTCTTGAATAACAACTAATGGGGACTTTGTTTCCAATACTCTACTAGATCTAAGTTGGACATTGTTTAGATCTAATGGAGATATCATGTAGGTTTGGAAATTTTGTCCTTCCATATCGTAAAAAAGTTGTTAATTTTTATTATAATTTGGATTTGGAAGTGGATGAGTAGGAAATTGATTTTGTCTTTGAGGAAATGGCAATGAAAGTTGTAGATTTTGATTCTAAGGTTGAGTTGGTTAAACATGTAGAGGAAAATATTATGGTGGAAAAAAATGGTAAGGTTGTTGATATTAAGGATATTGAGGATATTTCCATAAGGATTTTTCCATCATTGTGCCCAAGGTTGAGGCCAAGATTTCGAAGGCATGGGTGTAGTCCAATTGTTTTGTGATGGTTGTGCAAATGCTTGAGTGTTAAAACCTTGAGTCATATTTGGTTATGAATTTTTCCACGGTCTCTTAGCAATAAAACAAAGGGGAACTACTTGAATTGGTATTAATTCCTCTTGATAAAAAAATTTAAGACTTGGTATTGAAGGACATTCCTTTGTATCATGATTTTCTGCACATGTAACACATCTTTCTACACTTTTTAAGTCGAGAGGGTGTTCTCTGAGAGCATGTTTTTTTTCTAAATTTGGGACAAAAGATTGATAATGCAAAATTTTCATCCTTTTGTTTGTTTTGTAGTTTGAGAGTATCTACTTGTTCACTAAGACTCCCATAAATGTTTGTTTTAAAGTTTTCAGGCAATTTTCCTAATTCAACCCTGCTTATTGTCCCAGCTGTAGATTTATTAATCCAGGATATGAGAGGTTCTCTTGGATTTTTCCCAGTTCTTACCTTTCCTCTTGAAATGTGTATGCATAACTCACAAATTTCTCCAAATGATAACTGAGAAATATCTCCCTTAGCCATCAAATTGAGAAGATCAATCCGCTCATCTCTAATGGATTTCAATAAGATATATTTCAAAGTTTCATCATTTAATTCATGAATTTTAGGCCTTTTAACATTATAACCATATCTTTCAATGAAATATTCAAGATTTTCATCTTATTTTTTCATCATTTTAAAGACTTCATCCTTAATATTATGGGGCATACAATATTGCTTATATTTCTCGAAGAATGTAGTTTTTCATTTCTTCCCATGATCAGAACTAAAGTAACAAGTCAAGGGGAAAGAGCACCTGAACTTGAAGGAAGAGAGCAAGGAAGACTAGGGTTTGAAACAGAGGGTGATAGAAGCGAGCTGGTAACTATGGACGGGCATGGAGGAGGGAGCTCCACTCCCTCCTACAGTAATGTAGTTTTGAACAGAGGGAGAGGGATGAGTCAGAACAAGCTCCAAAATTCTTCAGAGAATGAGACAAAAATTGATGGTTACCAAAAGACGGAAGGTAGCAAACCCCAGGAAAAGGAAGGAACCCATGAGGATGTTCAAAAGGATATGAAAGTTGGAGACAGTGGTCAGAGGATGGATGGTACAGCTACAACGGGACCTTGCAAGCCCAAGTGTAATATTAAACCACGGGTTGTCCTGAATGATCCTACTCTGCAGGTGCACAGAGATCACATGGCAACCTATGCGGTCATATGCAATTTTATGGGCACTTGGCCCACAGAGAAAGCACTATACACTTGGATAAAAAACACTTGAAAACCAAAATGAGAGATAAATATACATCTTGGGTCTAAGGGTTTTTTTACCATGGTATTCATGAACCTTGAGGATAAAGACAAAATTTTCGAAGGAGGACCATACTTCTATGCTATTGCAGGCCTCTTCATGCAACCTTGGATGATGAACTTTGTTCCAGAGCAAGAAACGTTCACATTGGTCCCGTTATGGATTAGATTATGTTCCTTACCTTTAGATTATTAGTTTTCAGAATCCTTAAAAGCTATAGGTAACAAATTAGTACATTTTATGAAGATATCAAAGGTGACTCTATGAGGAAAATACACCTCCTTCACTTGCATATGTGTAGAAATGGACTTATCGGGAGCACTCCCAGATGAAATCATCCTGGAAGTTTATGATGAGAAATGGGTTCAGGCGGTCGACTATGAACATATCCCATTCAGATGCCGCAAATGTCATGAACATGGGCACCTCTTCAGAGAATGCCCACTCAACAAAAGAGAGTACAACATGAAAAGCAACATTAGAAAAGACCCTGAAGGATACACCAAAGTGGCAGGCAGGGGGAAAGGGGGGGGGAACACCAAAAGAAACCTATTGAGAACAAACTACCAAGTCACAACAGTTTTGAGATTTTAGAAGAAGAGGGGGAAGAAAATGGGGGGAGTAAAGACCTGGAGAATATTTCAATAGAGAAAGGAAAAGAGGACAACATGGACATCACACAGGAAAATAATGAACTAAAGAAGGATCCACTAAGCACTATAGGGCTTGGAAGAGACCAGGAGATGACCCCAAGTGAAGGAGGAATGGAGGACCAAGACCTATAGGAGAACCTTGAACTAGAAAAGTTTCTAGAATAGGGAACCAACAAAGGGATTGAATCTTTGCCACAAGAGGAGTTTGATAGAGTGCAACAGCTATTCCTCCAAAGGTCCCAATCAGAGGCTACAGGAGTCAAAAGGAACCATGATAGCTAGGAGAATAAAGGGGTCAAACAAATGGAGATTACATCAGGACACTCCACAAAAAACCCAGGCAAGAAAAGAGGGAGAAGGAGACATAACGATCTCCTGTCAGAATGTGGGAAAGTCCTAATTAATTCATGTAAGATGAAAGATCTTACCAGTTACTCTTTCACAATCACATGATTATGAAGCTCACAACTTGGAACATTAGGGTGCTAGGTAATAAGAGAAAGCAAAGAAATCTCAATAATAGAATAAAAGTGGAAAACCCAAACATTGTGTTTATATAGGAAACTAAATGCTCAGTAGATAGGATCAGAGTACTTCACAACAAATGGCTCAACAAATATGAGTTTCTTGAAGTCAAAGAAAACAACACAGTGGGGGGAATTCTTACCCTATGGAATTTGCAGAAATTTGAAATCATAGATGCAGAAGCATACAAAAATCACCTTTCAATGGTAATACAACCTTTGGGGGACAAAGAGTGCTACTTGATCACAAATATCTATGGTCCTCAAATGCTAGAAGACAAACTAAATCTCCTCACTTCTCTGGAGGAACTAAGAGAGAGACACTCTATTATCCCTTGGATTATGGGAGGGGACTTCAACATGATCAGATCCCTCTCTGAGAAAAAAGGGGGAAGAAGAAGGTTAGTATGAGACTCACTTGCATTCCAGGACTTCCTAGACAACATGAGACTGGTAAGTATGGAAAAAAATAAATGGCACCTTCACATGGAATAATAGGAGAGGGGGAATCGCCCAAGTTGCCTTGAAATTAGACAGATTCATAATCTCGAAGGATCTCCTTCTTTCGGGTCACACTATGACAACTTGGATCCTTCATTTTAGAGGCTCGGACCACTAGCCCGTCCTGTTGGGAGCTTCTTTTATTGGAACCTTGAGAAACAGACCTTTCAGGTTCAAAAATGCATGGCTCGCTCACCCTAATTTCATCACTAATATTAGAAATTGGTGGGTGGAAGACATGCCCACCCAGGGCATGAAAATGTTCCTCCTGCATTAGAGACTCAAACATATCAAACATAGGCTCAAAGAATTGAACAGAAATGAGTTTGGCAACATTTTTTAACCCAAAAGAGAAGTAGAAAGAAAATTACAAGAAACTAATCAAATTCTCATCAAGGAAGGATTCACAGAGGAAAGGAAAATATAGGTGGACTCTCTGCAGCAAGAATGGGACAATAGATGTCAGCAGGAGGAAATCTTCTAGAGATACAAATCTAGAGTAAATTGGATTAAGGAAGGGGAGAGAAATACCATATTCTTTCACAAGTCCACCATGAAACATAGGGCTCATAACAGAATCACAAAACTCTTAGATTCACAAGGAAAAGAGTTAAATACTCACAAAGAAATGGAATCTGTTCTAGTGCAACATTTTCAAAGCATAGCAGAGGAAACAATTACAGACAGATCTCAATTCATTAAGAGCTTCACAAAGAACATTCCAAAATTGGTGACCAAGGAAGATAACTATACTCTCAACAGGCCAGTAATGGAGGAAGAGGTCAATGAAGTAATCAAGGAGATGTGCAATGGGAAAGCTCTAGGCTCGGATGGATTCAGTGTAGACTTCTTCAAAACATGCTGGGAAATAGTCAAATATGACATTCTAGATGTGGTGGAGGACTCGAGAAAATCTAAAACAGTTCTTAGAGCAATTAATGAATCTTTCATAGCATTAATTCGTAAACATGAAAATTCCATGACACCAGAAAGATTTAGACCCATAGCTTTATGCAATGTGGTGTACAAAATCATTTCCAAAGTTATTGCTAATAGACTCAAACCTCTACTACCATCGCTCTTGTCAGAGGAGCAAACAGGATATGTGGAAGGTAGACAAATTCTCAACAATATCATCCAAGGTCACAAAGTGGTGCACTCTCTCAAGACCAATAAGCAGGCAGGGATGATAATACAACTGGACATAACAAAAGCTTATGACAAGATAAGCTGGTCTTACATAAAGTAGATCCTTAAATCTTATGGCTTTGACTACAACTAGATAAAGTGGGTTATGGCCCTGGTTGCCTCAGCAAGCTACTCTATCCTTCTCAACGGCTGTCCATCAAGAACCTTCAGGCCTTCAAGGGGCCTTAGGCAAGGCGATCCTGTTTCCCCATTCCTCTTCATTCTCATGATGGAAGGATTGGGAGGAATGATCAACTCTGCCAAGGAGGAAGGAAGAATCAAGGGGCTAAAACTCACTCAGAATGGGGACACATTGACCCATCAACAATTTGTGGATGATACTATGCTGCAGGGTACACCCACCATCAAGGAAGCTAAAGCCTTCAAAAATTTTTTGCATGATTTCACAATGGCTGCTGGCATGGAGGTAAGCCTCACAAAATCAAAAGTTTTCTTATTTAATACAGATATTTCCATCAAAAGACATCTCTCTAGAATCTTGGGATTTCAAAGAGAGAATCTTCCCTCTAAATATCTTGGAATGCCTCTCACTGACAAACCTTTAAATAAGGAAGTGTGGAGTAAGTTACAAATAAACTAAAGGACAAAGTCAATAACTGGACCAGCAAATCTTTGAATTTAGCAGGAAGACTAATTCTTAAAAAGGTTGTTCTACAAACTATTCCATTTTTCATGTTCTCAGCCCTTCCTACCCCAAAAGGAGTTTCACAACAGATCAAGAATATTCAAAGAAACTTTCTTTGGGGCAAAGTGGAAGAGAAGAAGAAGTGGGCCCTGGTAGTGTGGGAGAATATTTGCAAACCCAAAACCCATGGAGTTTAGGTCTCCATGACCTAGACACCCTAAGAAATGTCTCGGGGGCAAAACATTGGTGGAGATGGCTAAAGGAAACCAACAATCCATGGTCCAAGTTATGGAAACAAAAGTATGCAATGGCTTGGCAAGAAAAGGACCACATTCGGATGTTAGGGCACATTAGGGGTTCTCATATCTGGAACAAGGCTTGGGAGAACAGATCCTTAGTTCAGAAACACAGTTTCTGGGAGATAAGAAATGAGAACCTATCATGGTTCTGGGAGGACAACTAGCAGCATGAACAAAATCTCTGCAGAGAAGGTCTAAAAAGCATAAAAAATGACACCCTTAACAAAGGACTAAAAAGTGTAAGGGACTTTTGGGATCAATATAGAGAGGAAGGAAAATGGAGAATCTGGAAAGTTCCAAATTACAATGCAAAGACCCCTTTTAAAGCCCAAGCTAAAGTTCTTGAAGAGATTCTGGAAAAGAGGCAAATTTTAACTTCAACCTCGAATGATATACTAAGGTGGGGTAGAAACAATGAGGGAAACTTCAACCTCAAATAAGCCAAAAGAATAATCACTAGATTTGACCATCCAAATCCTGATACGACTTGGAAAAACCTTTGGAGCAACCCTCACTAGATGAAGATCAAATTGTTCATGTGGCTAGTTCAACATAAAAAGATTCTGACTTGGGAAAATCTTAGAAAAAGAGGAATTGAAGGTCCTTCAAAATGTCGTTTATGTGGCCCGCAGGAGGAGATCATGGATCACATTATCAGCCTTTGCACGTTCACCTCCTCCATATGGAATTGGGTTGCCTCTATCTTCAACCAAACAGTTAGAAAGGATGATGACATTACTGTAACTTTAAAGAATTGGAGAAAAAACTTCTTGAATAATGAGACAGTCAATGTAGCCTGGACACTAATTCTAGGTTTTTTGATCCGGGATGTGTGGAAAGAATGCAACAATAAGATCTTCAAAGATAAATACGATTCAACTCAAGGCATAATGGCACAGATCCTAAATCAGCTCAGAGAAACAATTACTTTCTTTCTGAAGCATCCTCCTGAGAAACCCCCTTGTTAAAGGGACACTCACGTCCTTGAATAGCTAGGACTTCAGTCTTATGGCCCTTTAGGCACCAAGAAGAAAGCAACGCATAGATTAGATGGCAAGGCTTTCTTTCCAACCCCCTCCCCATGGCTTCCTGAAACTCAACATAGATGGAGCCTCGAAAGGGAACCTAGGGGACGCGGATTACCGGGGGAGTCATAAGATATGCAGAGGGCAATATCAAAGTCATTTTTCATAGTCATTTGGGGAAGGCTACCAAAAATATGGTAGAACTCATGGCCATTGAGCAAGGCCTAGAAATCCTAATGGACTACAATTTACATAATATAGTCATAGAGGTAGACTCAGAATTAATGATTAATTCAGTCAAAAGGATAAGCACCGGCACAACACCAGACAAAGTTTCAAATCACTAGCGACTTTCCCAAGTTTTTCATTGAGTTAAATCTCATCTCAGAACACTTAGAACTTTGAGCTTTGGTCACGTGCGCAGAGATGTCAACAGAGTGACGGACATACTAGCTAATGAAGGGGTGATTTTTGCACAAGAAAACAAGTGCTGCTTGTGGGATTTCACTCAAAATGGACAACTGTGCGAGGACTGCAATAATTTCATGCATGAAGACAAGGATCATTATCAACACTCCAAGTGGAAACAACAAGCAGAAATCTAAGTTGACGGAAGTCTTGGTTTAATTAACTAGCATCCCAAGTTTTGGATCTTGCAGAGAAATAAAAGGCAAAGGAAAAAGAGTGCAAAACTAGAAGTGGTTGTTTTGATGCAGTTACTAGGGTTATCGGAGGTCCGACTGTACCAAAAGTGGTTTTACCGAAATGCCTCCAATGCCACAAACGGAGTTACACATGGTGCTAGGATGAAAGAGAATACCGCCTTCATTGGATGGGTATCTCCTGATCTTCTCTTCTGCCGAATATCCTTCACAACCATCAGATCTGGTGATAGTAGATCTAGGGCTGAGGTTTTTCAGGCTTCTTGGTGGTGGCACTGCAACGGTTTTGCTACAACTTCCATGGTTATCAGGCATCGGCAATACCATAAGCGGGTTTTTGGACAAGCTTCCGATGCCATTGTCCATGTAACACGTGTCCTCAGGCTATTTGTGATTACCACCCTCATCAGGTGGGTAATCCTAGTGCTTTTTGTCTACCCGATATCCCTTTCAGCCATTGGATATGGCGGATGCAGATCAACAGCTCTGTTTTGTCGTGCCTATCCACCACCATCAGGTCTCTCTTTCTCTATTGGGTCTGAACATTGGCTTTCTGGGTTGTATAGTTTTTTGGGCCCTTAGCCACATTCTTGTGCTCGTGGCCCAATTCCATAACTTAGGATGGTATATTATGTAACCTCTTTGTTGCTTAATTTGAATAGAAGGTATGATTCTTGCTTGAGCAAAATTTCTTCCCATGTTCTTATAGAATTTACTCCTAAGCCCATGAACCATTTTAATGTTGCATCCTTAATAGTTGTTGGAAACAATATCAACTTTTGAGTGTCAAGAAAGTAATCGTAAGATCTACATAAGACTTCAAACTCAAAGAGAAATGTTTCAGGATCCTCACTTCTTAATCCATGAAAATTTGGAGGGATGGAGGGTGAGATATTTTTCATTGTATCTATTGTATCTTCATAGAGGATAGAAAATCCAAAGGGTTATGGATCTCCTCTACCTCCTCCTCTCCCTCTTCCTCCACCTCTTCCTCCTCCCATATTTCCTCCTCTTCCTCCTCCAATCCTAGTTTTTTCACCATTGGTATTATGTACCTCTACATCTCCTTCTCCAACCATTGTAGATTCTTCGAAACTAATATAGGGTTCCAAAATTATGTTTTTTGATTCCTCTTCTAGTTCTTCTGGTTCTTCTATCAATGGTAAGTTAAAAGGAGTTTCTTCCTCTTCTTGGTCACTAGGGATTTCTAGTTCTTTCCCTAGAAGTTTCTCTATGGTTGAAGATAGGAAAACTACTCCTTTTGTTGGAGATGTAGGATCTTCTTCTTTATTATTGCTTCAATTGATGAGGTTGGTGAATCTCTAGTTGGATTTTCGATCTGAGTACCTCAGTAAGTTTATGTTTGCTTACAAATGATGGAATATGAGTTTTAGTGGGTGGTGTGGCAATACAAGGTCATGGTGGGGTGAGTGATGATGTTGGAATTAAGCTTTTACCTCTACCTAGAAATCTACACCTAGAATCTCTTTCCCTATGCATACCATTTTTTTAAAGAAAAAAGAAAATAGTCCTATAACATAGCTACTTATCAAACAAGAAAATTACCTAGTATCCATTTTTTTAGGGTAGCAAAAAAAACACTCGATTTTGGAAACTGGTTATTCAGAATAGCCTTTTTTTAGCATATTTTTCACAATTGAAATTTTCTTACGAACATTTGTTTTTATATGTGAGTGATTTTCATATTGAAATTGAAAAGTGTTGATGCAACACCAACCAACTTTTTTTAGAGAGTTTGTTTTTGACACTTTACATTTTCTAATGTCTTCTTCCTTCATGACATATTTATTTTTAAGTGTGTTTATATATTTTTGTTTTTTTAATCTTTCTTTTCAAAATTTTTTGCAATAAAATCTTCATTTTTTCAAATAGTTAAAGAAATTAAAAAAGGGTGATTATTTTTAAGTTAAGATTTTTTATATGTTTATGCATTGTTAATCAATATTTCAATGCACATGATTGATTCTATATCTGGAATTAATTTAGACCGTTTTGGCTGACGCGGGAATGAACAGCTAGGGTTTATAGTCATTAGCAGGTGTTGAACTCCAGGGAAAGACGCAAAGGAGGGAGCTCCACTCCCTCCTACAAGCAAGTTGTAGCCAGCCCAGGTAAGAAACCAATAGAAGAGGTCAGAGGTCTTGCTGAAGAAGGGAAAGAAAGCATGGAAGAAGAGCAAGAGGGAACCAAATCAAGGGAGGATAATAGCACAAAAGAAAAGGAGGAAGACGACAAGGAACAGGGAGCGAAAACCAAGGGACAGAAAGGTCCATGAAAACCCAAAATTGAAGTCACACCCAAAGTAGTTTTGAATGATCCTGCTTTGTAGGCACACAGGTACCACATGCGGACATATGCTATCATTTGTAATTCATGGGAGTATGGCCCACTGAAAAATCATTACATACATGGATTAAATACCATTGGAAACCAAAAGGAAGCATTGACCTACATCTTGGGTCAAAGGGATTCTTCACTATGGTCTTCACAAATATTGAGGATAAAGACAGAGTGTTTGAAGGAGGGCCCTACTTCTACACAGCTGTTGGCCTCTATATGAGGCCATGAATGATGAACTTTGTCTCGGAGTGGGAGACTTTCACTGCAGTTCCAGTCTGGGTAAGACTTTACTCCCTTCCTCTTGATTACTGGCAAATAGAATTGTTAACAACCATAGGAAATAAATTAGGATGTTTTGTCAAAGCTTCTAAAGCCACCAAAAGGGGAAAATACACTTCCTTTGTACGAATTTGTGTGGAAATGGATCTCTCTAGAGCCATACCAGATGAGGTTATCTTGGAAGTTTTTGATGAAGAATGGATTCAAACAGTAGATTATGAACATATTCCATTTAGATGTCGCAGGTGCCATGAGCGTGGACACCTTTTCAGGGATTTCCCTCTTAGTAAAATAGAGAAGGAGAGCAAAGCTACCACTATGAAAGATACTGAAAGCTTTCATAAAGTGAGCCATAAAGTAAAAGGGGGCAAAAGTGGACTCAAGCAACATCAAGCAGAAGGGCCTCAGGCTAATCTGAATAGGTACCAAGTGCTCGAGGAAGAAGAAGAGATAACAAAAGCAGATCAGGTAATGGAGGGAATTCCAGAGGAGAAGGAGAAAGAGGAAGACAAAGATCAAACAAAGAATAATAATAAACAGAAAGAGGCTATGATGAGCGATGCAAAACTAGATATGGACCAGGACATGACCCAGAACGAGATGGAAATGGAGGACCATGAACTATAGGAGATTCTTAATAGAGAACACCTAGATTTGGAAGGGGTCTTGAAACAGGGAACCATGGGAGGGGTAGACTCGTTCTGTAGCTAATCTTGTCCTACAACCAATCTAATTTTGCAGCAACAGTTTGATTATCAGTCCAAGCACAAAGAGGCCAGTTCATAATAAAATTTCATATGCAAGTAATTGGGGAGAGAACAACTTTGAAGACCAATCACATCTAAGCACCTATGGAAGCAAACAACAAGATATTAGCAAGAAGAAGGTAAGGTTCTAAAGGTGAAAACAAAATCTTATTTCAAAAAGCAATACAAAAACATAAGTTTGTGTAACTTATATAATCACATGACTCCTTGATTTATCATTATAAGATTTGACTGCCATGATGATTTCGCCACACCTTCCGTCTTTAATGCCAAACGGTCTAATGATGCAATCTCCGTTTTAAACTCAATGACTCATACTTAACCAGAATTCTACAGCACAACTGTTAAATGGTTAGATTATCGACATAACCTATTTGAATACGACTTTTCAAAACCCTGAATTTTCATTTATTACACCAAGTTTCTCTCTTATAATTTTGCATCCTTTTTGTTCAGACAATCACTCTATTTTCATATATTTTGTGCATATAAACACTCTGTTACCTTATGCACACAGTCACTCTGTTTTCATATTATTTGTGTATAATAGTCACTCTATTTTTCACACAGTTTATATATACAACCATTCCATTTTCATATACCTCATGCACACTCTATTTCTAGACATTTTATGCATACAATTACTGTGTTTTCATATACCCTATATGTATAGTCATTTTATCTCATACTCATAGTTGTTTTACTTCCATATATTTTGTCATTTCGTCTCCATATCCATAGTTATTTTTGTTTCTATATACCAATTATTCCACTTCGTATATGTTAGCACCTAAATCTACCTTAAGCTAAAAGAAGGCAAAATTCAGGGTAACCACAAACCATGCTCAGTCTGGTAGCTAGCCCTACCAGAACAGGAGAGGGCTCTCTTTGAGTCACGCTCAGTGAATAGATAAACGATATGCTCTGAGATGACTTACAGTGAAATATTTGATTTTAGGCTAGTAAATAAATATGGATACAAGAAAGCAATTTTTTATAAATGACTGAGTTTATCGGAGGTATGGGACCAACGAGCAGTAATGAGTAGAGAATTTAACACAAAGGCACAAATTACTTCGTGAGGCAAGATAGGCAGAAAGTCTAGCAATTAAATTTGAAATAATGCGGAATGGAAAGATTGTTTATGTGGGTGAAAAGGGAATAAACACATGAATCCTTTTCAACAGAAGAAGAACACAAAATGTGAAACTTTCCCACAAGCAGAGCAATACACATGAATTCTAACTTATCTTACTTAGAAAATTTCACTAGAAATGAATATGAATGACCTGTGAAACATAACGAAATACATATGAAACATAAAGAGAACACATTTTCTACACTCACAACCACATGAATCTCATGAACCAGAGCCGCTACCTTTCATTAATTCTCTGTCAAAATACACAATGAATAACTGAGTTTCTCTCCCATAGTCTCCCAGAAATTACAACCAACCAACCATTTGCAAATGGTTTTCATATAATAAATAGACCATGCCATTGGGAAATAGAATGACCCACAATTGGGGAGTTTCTCAAATGATTACAAACTGGAAATGGAAAGCCAAACATTAGCTACAGGTGCGGCATTACAAAAATGACAAATGGATTGGGTGACTGCTCGCCTTCCTTTGCCACTTGGATAGAAGCCCAACTTTAGTGAAAATAATTTTAAACATGCCTTAGCTACCGAAAAAAGTGTAGAGTAATGAGCGCGCCCACTTGGAGAAAGTTGCGAATCGAAATGTTGCGAAGCAGAAGTGATTTTGGCCTTTTTGTCTATATGCGCCGTGCCACTTTGGAGGCAATGTTGAGGTACCTTATAGAGTCTAAATTATGCCCAAGTGTGCTTGTTCGAACGCCTGGCCTGTATACTTTCCAACCCAAGTGGAATTTCTGAATTTTGTGCTCATTTGCCCCTCCAAAACTTCATTCTCCCAAGACTGCTTCCTGTGTGTCAAAATAGGGGCAGAGAGATCATTTTTTGAGTGTTCTTGACCTCCTGGGGACTCAAATCATGCCCAAATTTCTTGTCCATGCACCAAAAGGCATGATTTTTCATCCTGAATCTAAAAGTGCAAGCCATTAGTGATTTGGAGCTCCCAGGCTCACAGGGAGAAAAACCCTGTGTTGTGCCCAAAAATTTGTCATGTGACCAAAATTGCCGCAATTTTTTTGAAATTTGGGCCGGAAGTTCCCTATGAAGTGTTATGTTGGGCCACAGAGGCTTCAACCAAGATTCAGAGTCGATCTTGCTCTTTTTGCCTCATTTGCCTTTTTGTCGCTTTGCTCAATTTCGCCTTAAAACTCCTTATCTGTGCCCTGTAGTGATAAACCATCTACCTCAATATGGTTTTATCCTTGTCAGCCTTCTCTAGCAGTCTCTCATGGATGTTGATACGCTCGAGCCAAGACTCTCGGTCATTGTTAATCTCTTGTTCCAATGGAGTGAGCTCAATCCTCCTATGATGGGCAGCTTGGCGATTCTTACGGATGTTTTTTAGCTCCATGATCTCATGCTGGTCCTTGAGCTATTTGTTCCTCTACTCCAAATACCTCATAATCCATTTGGCCCTCTCCAAATTGAGCGACAAGTCTTGGATCTTCGTTTGCTGCTTCTTAATGGTCCTCCTAAGTTTGGCACTCTCCACATCAGTATCATCATCATGAATGAGGATGAAGTTGGCCTCTTGTTCACCTGATGGCCCCTCATCATGCATGGGCCTCTTGCCCTTGTCTTGTACCTGTGTTGCCAATGTCGGAAGCGAGGCCCCTTCCACGCCAGGTGGAGATAACACTCGCTTTGCCGCTGCAAACAAATTCCTACTGCCTCTCTGATATGTGATGAATACTGGCATAGTAGTGGTCTCATGGCGCTCATACTGATGAGGAGGACCACCTATCTCATTTTCAACCTCTGATAATACCTGTGAAGTGCTAAAGACGTCACGGGAGATGAAGCCATCCCAAGTAATACCCTGTAATCCCAGCTGATGATCCACCAAAATCTTAATAAGAGCGAAGTGATAAACACTGTTAAGTTGCTGCTGAGGGGTCTTGTGCTGCATGAAGGTGTTCATCCTCTCTATGTTCCTGCAAATGAAATATGGGATGTTCATGATCCATACCTTGGTAAAGTGCATGAGCAACCTGATGTGATAGGCATATAAACAAGAGAACCTCCCCTCACAGCTGAAATATTTCATGATCAATTTCATGAGTGGAGCATATTCATCTTTCAAATATTTGAATGGAAAGACTCTTTGGAGCTACCTCAAGAAACTGGCCTTAATGTAAGGCTCATAATGCTGCTGATCAACCTTTTGTTTCTTGTGCCATGGTTCTCCAACGTTCGGTATGCCGATTTCTAATAAGACAGTTTCAGGTGTCAGTGTGAAGGTGACCCCGGCTAAGATAGAGTTATCTCCATGCAAGTGAAGCACAAAAAGACGGGCCAACTCATGATGAACTCAAACACTAGCCACCTTTTGACAAAACTCCAAACATGACAGATGTTGGAAACATGACATAGCAAGAGGGCAGGCCTGCAATTCTGTGAGGTGGTTGGCTCATCCCTAACATGTTTGCCACTTTTGTGATGTCTCCGGGGAGCCTGTTCTTCCAAGGATGAAGCACTTTGGGTTTCCATCTCATACTCTGATGAATGCTCAGATGCCATGACTGTTGTATGTGTACTATGCTTGGACTGCCCTTTGATGATGGTAGTGAAACTATGTGTTGTTGTGATATCTGCCACCAAGGGGAACAATGCAAAAAGGGAGTGTTAGGAAGGGGAATAATATGATGGGATTAGGGGTTATGCGGGAAAAAGAAATTTAGGAACATGTAGGAGGGTTTGGGGATTCTATAAGGTAGGGTTTTGGGGTTTTACATTGACAAATAAGAGGAGGGGATAGGGAATAGGGGTTTGGTAATATTTTAAGGTAGGGAAAGATGGGAAAAATGGAATAGGGGGAAAGGGAAAAATGGAAAGAAGGGGAAAAATGAAAGGGAGGAGGAACCTTGGCCTCAACACAACAAATTTGAAACCCTAAGAGTAATGTCTTTGATGATTTCAAGTGGTAGGGTTTAGGTGTTTTTATTGCAACTATACACAACCATAAACCATCATCATATCCACAAACTTTGATGAGCAAGCAAGATGTAGACCCTACCTGTGAATTTGAAGGGTTTCAAAGTGATTTGTTGCAAGTTTGGCACAAATTCAGGCCTTTGTGGGTGTGTGCCGCACTTTGTTTGTGTGTCGCGCCCGTTTTAATTTAGCACTATGGGGTAGCGCTCTGTGCGCCGCGACCCTCTGTGTGGGTGCCGCGCCTGTGAAAATGACTCCAACGTCTCCTAAAACGTGTGCTAACTCTTCACAATGACTTTGCAATGTTTCTCTCTATCTTTGGTGTGCACAATGACTTTGTTTCTTGTGGACATCTTATATAAATACCTTGGAATCATGGCTTTAATTTTTGTTTCTTCAAAACCCACTTTGATAATGTTTTTATTTTGACACTTTTCCCTGATTTAATGCAACTCTGTATTTCACTTTTCCCTTTGAATTTTTAGCTAAAATGATGAAATTTTTGGCACTTTTTGCAGGGGTCGCATGACATGGCATTTGCCCAAGGAAACCATGACTGCACCTGAAGAGATCAACTGGAGACTTTTTTGAAAATTATCACAAATGACACAATGTTTGACTTTTCTTCAAAACAAAGTTTTGAATAACGATCGTGATCTGTCAGCATGACGATGAAATTCTTTGAATCACAACTTTGTAAGGGCCTCCCTCTGGCCTGCATGCCTTTATTGGACATGGTTGAAGACCAAATTGATTAATCCCTAGACCTAATGACTGAAAATGACTCTCGTCCATTAAAATATCGAACATTGACTGTCATGGACTTTAGTGAACATTGATGAAAATACCTAAGCTAGAAGGTGCCATACATGAGGGGAAATGAATGACAAGACGTTTTCCGTCAGATTATGGCATGCCCCTAGCGGAATGCAGCTGAGTGTATGGAGCGAGACTCCTAAAATGAAATGTAGAAAGAGTTTTGATCTCTGACGGAGGACTAACAAGATCGACTCTAACACTACCAATCCATCTCAGTGTCGCCAACATGTTCAAGAGAAGTCATTCAGTTGAGAAACCATAATCCAGTTAATGCCTCATCCACTACGATACCTTCAACCTTCATTTTTCATGACCACCATTCCTGAACCTTGTGTCGTTAGATCATTTTCACCTCCAGAAATCATTTGCTTCATTTTGTGTCGTAGATGTGGGATACATCAAGGCCCTCCTACGACAAGTCACTTCTTGTTGACATCAGCTCATTATCCAAGAAGTTGTCTTAGAAGCACCCCTTTCAGTGCTTTGAAGCTTGCATGCCTCAATGGAAAGTTTCTCACTTCCGGCGATAGGTTTACATCAATGGCCTTTGACCAAAAGATTTTACGTGGTGTTCGACATCGGATCATATATTCACACCATGTGAATTTTACTGTAGTACCTTGAGGGTCATTATCATTATCAGTTATTCCTCTCGCGTCTGTTAATAGCTCACATTATTGGTTGGTAATCAGGCGATGTCTTTCCATGTTCGACTTCAGAACATCTCTTCACATGGATTGACTTGTACATTGGGTGAAGATTGAACGAGTTTGAAGACCCCGGATCTAGTTTCATCCATCCGAGCTGCAATATATTCAGGGATATAAAAACGTCAAATGTACAAAGACGCTGCACAGATGGTCATCTGAACCAAGGATGATGACTCTACATCTGAAGAATCGTCAGTCTGCATCTACCGACAACTATCTGATCTATGTACATGAAATGAATTTATAAAGCTAAGCATGGGAATGCCTACCTCAGCTAGATCATGAAAATTATGTTATGATGATGTATTGTTTTGTAATTTATGCAGGTAACCTTCCAGTTCGAAACCTCGAATCCTCATGATAAAGAATTTCACCCGACATCAATATTTACGACTTCATGCTTTAGGGGGCAATTGTTATAGACATATTTGGGAACTTCAACCCCAAAATTATATGTCGATAAACTAGGGCTCATCAACCCCTAAAATAGTTGTTTCATACCCTAAAAGAACATGGTCATCTGATTACATCATTCCCCAAAAGTTCCACTTGAGAAACCATCCAGAAATTGCCTAAACTGAACCATACCGACAGGTACACTGACCAGGTGCGATGCATACTGAGACAGTTTGCTAGGTGGTTGCTCATGGAATCTTCTAGAAACTTCTCCTATGACACTTTCCCCTCTGAATTCGCCCAGGGATGAGTAAGAGATCCAAGAAATATCTGAGTGGAACCAATTGTAACAAGTGGAATGAAACTAATCAAAACCCCAGAGATGACTCACACCCTTGCACACATCTATAAATCGATTCTGTATCTAAGAGATTTAGACGCTGGAATATTGTGAATTGCAAGGAAATGCTAATAGCTTGTGATTGAGGAAAGAGCATTGTATTATTGGTGTGATCTTGCTATTTCATGAGGTGAAGAGGGATTGATGCTGGGAGGATGATGCTAGTTCAGACAACTGGGTTGTAATTCTCCCTTCTATTTAATAAAGTTCTGCAAGTTTTCTTCCATATGATTGTGCAATTTTGAATGTTATCATTTGTGAATGCTATTGTATGTTCATTATATATCTGATTCTACAATGTTTATGTTATAATAGATCAAGATGCTTTGATGGTTCTTTGTTACTGTGTTTCTATAGGTACTCTCCAAGCGGGTTAAGTACGGGGAGGAGTTGCAAGCTCTGTCAAGGGGGAAAGAGATCAAGCAAGGGATTAAGTGGATGTTCCAGGTTGGTTCCATAATCTTTCTCTTATTTGTTATACATAGAAGAAATTTTTGAATTTCTTTAAACTGTTGTTTCTAGGGTAGATGCGAAACCTAGAGGGCTAGTTGTTCGAAAAGACACTAGTTTTCCTAGAAACAGGTATGTAAAGGCTACACTCAAGTTGAAGGCATAGATTTTGAAAAAACCTTTGTCCTTGTAGCCATACTAGAATCTATAATAATGTTTTTGGAATTTTCTAGTTATAAGAATTTTAAATTTTATGAGATGGATGTCAAGTTAGCATTATTCAATGGTGAATTAGAAGAGGAAGTGTACATTGAGAAACCAGAAAGCTTTCATCTCTTAGAAGATGAAGACCATGTTTGTAGACTGAGAAATTACCTATATGGATTCAATTAAGATCCAAGAGCTTGGTATGCTAGGATGGATAAATATGTAAAATAGTAAGGATTTAAGAGAGGAAAAATATATATCAATTTATACATTAAATATAAAAATTCTAATTTTTTTATCATTGGTGTGTACACAGATGATATTATTCTTGGAAGTGATTTAGAGTAGATGGGAAATCAATTTGTTGAAGAAATGAATAAAGAGTTTGAAATGTCCATGATAGGAGAGCTTTCATTCTTTTTTTGGCTACACATTACTCAAACAACAAAAGGTATTTTTATCTCCTAATCCAAATTTCTAAAAGAAACTTTGAAGAAGTTTGGGATGGATGATTGCAAACATGTTTGTACACTTATAGTGATTGGTTGTAAACTAAGCAAAGAGGATTACTCCCCCAGTATAAATCAAATGAAATATAGGTCCATGATTGGAAGTTTGTTGTACTTAATTACTTCAAGACCTTATATAATGCAAGTGGTAGGGTTTGTTGCCATATTTCAAAAAAATCCAAAGGAAAGTCATGTAAATGCAATCAAAACAATATTCAAATATATCCAGGGAACCATAGGCTATGGTATTTGGTATGAAAGAGGTAAGGATTTTGATTTAAGAGCTTATATTGATATTGATTCGTTGACATTTTGGATGAGAGGAGAAGCACGAGTGGAGTAACATTCTTTTTGGGGAATTACCTAGTGTCTTGGGTAAGCAAGAATCAAAATTCCATTTCTTTATCTACAACTAAATTTGAGTACATAGAACTACTTGATATACTCAAATTCTTTGTATGAAGCAAACATTGAAGGATATCAAATTTGATCTTGATGATCCAATCCAATTATTTGTGACAATACGAGTGCCATTAATATCTCTAAGAACCATGTTATGCATTCAAAGAATAAATAAATTCCAGTTGGATATCATTTCTTAAGAGATCAAGATATTGACCATGTTGTTAGATTGGAATATGTGACTACTAATGATATGGTTGTATATATTTTCATAAAGTTGCTTCCCAGGGAGCGTTTTGAGTACCTGGGGCACAAATTAGGAGTGATTTCTTCCTCCACAAATCGACTCAATTTATTTGAGGATAAGAAGTTACTTATTTCCTTTAGTAATATTAGGAGTAACCTATAGGAGTAGAATAGTTAGTAGAACAAGAATGATGAAATGGAGTGCTTTTTTATTTTTATGTATGGATGAGGAGGAAACTATTTTGGTTTAAGAAGACATGGTCTTAGCAAGAAATTTTCCTGCTATGTACACCTTTTACCATTGTTGTCAAAGGGGGATAAGGGTCCAAATATTGATATATCCCATGGCGAGAATATACCAAAGGGGAAGTAGACAAGTGGTACAAATATTGTTGTTTTTGGATAATGAAAGGGAGAAGATGAATGGACCAGTGTTATAGGGAGAACAACTCAAAGGGAAGTAGTGTGTAACCAGCCATGGAAAGTATCACATTTAGGGGGAGAAGAGGAAGCTCGATGTTGTGAAGGGGAGTGCTTTTTCATGTTTCCTTCTATTTCCATCAATGACTTAGAAGTTCTTGGAATAGTTTCCATCAATGCCAAAAGGGGAGATTGTTGAAAAAAGTGTTGTGATTGATTGACATTGCAGATTATTGTACAATCGTTGATTTCAAAGGAAGTATGAATATGGTAACTAAGTTATTTAGTTTAGAATCATCTTAGTATCAAGATAAGTAATGAATCCTTAAAAATTATGGTTGCTTGGTGATGAGGGGATTATTAAAGACTCTTCATATTTCTTCTTAATTACTATCTTGAACAATTTTTCAGAGAGTAGCATGAAATATTAGTAAGATATTTTTGTGTAGAATATCAAGTCAAGTGCCTTCACAAAGTGCATAGATGTATAACTCTCTAAGAGACAATTCCTATGATATATGGAACTTAGAAAATTCCCCAACGAATGAAGAGATATTATAGTTTGAAGTTGGGCTATCAGTGTAACAAAACAAGTTCGGAGGTCTAGACATTTTCAGAGGTAGATGGTGGCATGCGGTGAAATAAAATGGACACCGAAATGGGATATCAGGTAGATTGAGTATGTAACATACAAAAGGAGGAAATCCCCATACTAGTTTGGATATCTAGGTTGATTGGACCATATAAGGGTGAATGAATAGAAAGGACCAAAACTTGGACATGAGAGAAGAGTTTCATTTCTTTAATATGATTCTAGTATAATTCAGTTATTTGGCCTTGAAAAAAAATATAAAATAAAAAATGGGAAAAGCTCTTAGACATGGTCTTTCCCTCCCATACAAATTGATGACATGGTAGGATGACGAAGCTAGTGGTGTAGCCTACAGGTGGCGCTAACTAGACTAATGTGATGATGTGATGTCTAAGTAAAACATGAATGAAAAAAAGATATGACTGGTTGAAGTAGGTTGGTTCCTACATAGATTTGAGTTCGGTGCCTTGAACAAGATGGTGATTATTGATCGAAGGGTGTTGGGGCCTCTTGTGAGTGGGTGCTAACAAAGAATTGATGTAATCAGAGTTGGTTCTTTGAATTTACATTATAATAAAAATAATGTTTGGTGGTTTTTCTCCAAAAAGGGTTTCCAAGTTAAAAAATCGCGTACTCATATGATGTGATTGCTTTTTATGTGTATAAATTACAAATGGTTGAATGATTGTAGAAATTAGTGTAAAATTTATAATCACTGATTCACTTACCCACTCTTTGTAATTTTTTATTCCCAACTAAACCCTTAGGAACCTATAGATAAAAAGAAAAAAAATAATCTTAAATATGTGAAGAAGACTCATCAAGGTCAACTTAATTAGGGTGGGGCCATTCACAGGTGACACCGTAAGGTTAAATTTCCTTGTAGGATTTGCGAGGGAGATCATTTGATTCATGAGTGCATGATTTCATCATAGGAAACATAGATCCAAGTCACTTTCATATGCATGTAAGAGCCATTAAATAAAGAGACATTCTCATTATACCTTAGGGCTTATTCAGCCAATAGTTGAAACAAAACATACCATGCATACCTAGTGGTATTGAAATACCTGTGCACCTTCATAAATATAGGAATATTGAAGCTCTTTATCTTCTTATAATGCTTCTTAACCTTTTCCATCTCTAGCCATCCTTCTTTCATTTTAAATGATCCTCAAGAAGGATCTATCTCAACACATATCATCAAGGAGGTTAGAAACATCCATATACTCAAATACATATGCAGGAAGTATAATCAAGAAACATAATAATCAGATCTATAAGTCTAAACACAAGTAAGAGGCATTATGAGTCAAGAAATACTTATCTTCAATGAGAGGTGATCCTCTCCCTCTTGAACCAACCTTCAAGAGTCATCAATATCCATGGTCCATATACCAATGTTGCCTTCAAGTATCCAACTAGGTCTGCTAGGGATTATCCCATCTAGGGCTTCATCAAATCTCCCATAAATGCTTGAGAATATTCACATTGACCAGCTAGGTTCCATATCTCATATAGTTTCCATAAACTAGGGTTTTCTCACTAACCCTAATCTCATAGAATCCATAAAACCCTAATAATCAAATAGCCTGGGGTTTTCTTCAAAACCCTAGAATCCTTTTAGGTCTCCACCATCCTCTTCTTGCTTCCATCAAAGGTGTCATCATCGAGGTGAACTCCATGACTTTTATTTATCCCACCTCTAATACCATGTTAATTTTTCATAGGGCGACATTGTGCTTTTCTTTGATAATTGCATTTCATCATTAATACATTAAGTTCACCCCATATCATCATTACATTATTCATATCTACACCATTATTCATCAACATATGAAACTATATAAAAAGAACAATGCCATCATCATCAATGTAGTGGAACATAAAAGGAACAATAGAATAAAAGCATGCACACACAGAGACACCAGGATTGGTCCAAGACCAAGGAAAAATCCACTATGGGGAAACCCTTGCAAATCTTCTTCTTCTTCTTAAATCACTATCAAATGATGCAACAAAAGAGAGTACAATGATCCATAACTTTGTCTATGAAACAAAACAATAATGACATCCACGAAACAAATCTAATCATGCTATAAATCAAAACCCTCATATTGATGGTTGTAATGTGTTGTCACAAACTGATGTCAACTATTGTATACTACTTGTTAGGACTCCATATTGTCCACTTTTGACCTCATATTTTGTCATGATGTTACCTCTTTTTAGCCCATAAGTTGAAACCTTTGATAACATTTTGACCTCATCATTCCAAGGTATGAAGTAACTCTCCTCATTTGCTATATGTTTAATTATTCAACACATATTCATGTTATCTTTATAATTAATCTTTGGAAGTTAACTAAGTCGCTGACAATTGTTGGAATTGTTCGAAGTCCGCAGAATTATAATTCATAGTTGCTGCAACACCAGAAAAAGCAACTGTGCAGTTGTTGTAACACCAGAAAAAACAACTGATTAAAGCGGGTAAAGTCTTAATTTGCAAAGGATGAAACAGCAATTGTCGAGCAGGGCAGTAACCATCTGAAGTTGGCAGAACTATACTTGGCAGATGCTGATATAGCACGATCAGCAAAACTTAGTCGCAGATGCTGGAACACCAGGAACAACATGAGAACTTCAAGGAACAGTTGAGATTTATCAAATCGACAACAACAGCGGAACAGCCAAGGATAGTACAAGGACCCCAAGGAGATAGACGAAGACTACTAGTTTTGCAACAGCGGAAGGATCCGACTAAACAAAGGATGACAAAGATATGCATTGTTGTAACAGCATGCTGTAACAAGAATTGATTTCCTATTTTTGTACAGAAGGATCAAACTAAATGAATAATGACAATCTATTCTAATAGATGTCTCCTCTATAAAGAGGAGACATCTACAGTTGAAAGCTGGGGAGTTATAATGGAAGTATTGTAGTGCAGAGCAAGTCTGAATTTTTATTGTAATTAGACCTTTTGGCAGATGAATAAAGCACTTTTCTGAGCATTTTAACTTAGCATCTGTGTTCAGGGGAATCTTGTGAGAGGGACGGGGCCCACCTTCTCCACAAGATTCACCCATTTCTTTTCTGTTAAGTGTGTGTGTGATTTACGTACATTTCTAGCCTTGCTTCCGATATTTCCTTTTTGTTGATACTCTATTTCCTTGATCGATTGGCGCTGTGAGAAGTGTGTCATCAATGATTAGGCTTTTTCAGTGTGTATCGGCAAACTGGTCACAGAGGCAGGTGCTGAACATCCTTATTCTGAGGACATGGTCCTGGTCCTCTATTACAAACGGCCATCATTTCTTTCTGCAGATTTATTACCATTAATTAATTTCATTTCATCTCTGCAATAGCTTATAACTGCTCTAACACAGAGTAAGGGTTTGATAGGAAGTAGATCTGTTTATACTACAACCTTTAATGCTTTTAGAATTAAGTGCATATAGTACGAGGTCACCTTTGAAACAAAAGGGCTTTCCTGGGTTGACAATTTAATGTGGTACTCGACTGTTTAATCAATAAACAATTCGAGCAGCCAACATTTTGGCGTCGTTGCTGGGGAAGGCGACTAAAAGATTTTAAAGGAATTAATGATTTTCCTTTAGAATAACAGGTGCATGAGAGGACGCAAGAAAGCTAACTTCACAAGTGGTAAGGGCACAGGAGGAGGAAGAAAAACTTTCATTGACGAGATCATTTCAAACGCCGAGACATCACAGAGAACAAGTTCCCAAAGACCTCAGATCCAGTATTCCTCCCAAACATATCACCAAACAGAGGAAGTACTAGGACCTGAAAGGAAGCTGGAAACACCAGAGCACGTTGAGGAACCAGTAGAAGAACCTGAAGAAATAGAAGATACTGAAGACAGAGCAAGCGATTCAGGGAAAAGAACAGTGGAGGATGACAGAGCAGAAGGAAGGGGGGAAAATTCACTCTCCACCCTGGAGTTTCCTATTGGGGATCTCCCAAGAGGAATAATCCCTATGAAGAACATTCCACCTGCAGCATTACCTAATTTTCATGGGTTATCCTCTGAAGATCCTGATGAGTTCCTCTTTGAATTTGATATACTGTGTAGGAGTTATGATTATGTAACTCCTGCTCAGAAGTTAAAACTGTTTCCAGCAACACTGAAAGGGAACGTGTTAAGATGGTTTATGAGCTTAGGGGCTAAGGTAATCACTACGTGGGATCAGATGAAAGAAATTTTTCTGACAAAATATCAGGATTACTGTCGAACAAGAGAAAGGAAGGAAGAATTGTTTAAAATGGTCCAGAAAGAGGACGAGAATCTGGAGGACTTTGTAGAGAGACTGCAGTATAATCTGCAACGATCAGATCATCCGACTATGAGTAAGGATATTCTGAAGACAATACTATTAAGAGGAGTACGAGATGACTGCCTGGATATGCTAAATATGCTTGGAAAAGGGGATATCTCCAAAGAACCATTTGATGAGATTATTAACCTCTGCATGAGATGTTCCAGAGGAGCAGCAAGCAGATCTAAAAGCAGGGATAGTATATACTCAAGAGTCTAGAAATCAGCAAGTGGAGGAGCAACACGAGCCGAAATAGGTAATTTGCTTGAAGAATTTAAAACTGAAATGTTAAGCTCTTTTGCTTCACAAATTGATGCTCTGCAGGTTAAAAAGAAGCAGACAGAAGCAGATGCTGCTCTGGCTATTTTCTGTTCCAAATGCAGAGGGAAGCACCCACTAAGGGAATGCCCATTGGATAGGGTACCAATTTGTACCATCTGTGAAAAGGATCATGAGACTAAACAATGCCCTTCTTTACCAGGAATAAAGGCAGCACTGCAATCAACTGAAGAAGAAGCTGAAGTAGTGTACTTGATGACACAAAGGAGACGATGGCAACCACAAAGACAAGGTATGAATTCTAACACATCAATTAGTCGTTGGAATAATCACTCTCCTTTTCAAACAAATTACCCACCCATGAATCAAATGCAATACCCACCCTTTAATCCAATGCAATTTCCACCTATGCAGCAACCAAATCCTCCTTTTACTGACCCTACTATGTGGAATTCTTGGACTCTTCAGCAACCTTATTTCAATCAATGGAACCCAAACTAAACAGCGCAACAGATTCCATTTCCTCAACACCAACAATCTCTTTCCTTACCATCTAATGCTCCGTAGAATAACCAGTCAATTAGACCCCAACTGCCTGTACAACCTAACCCCAACCCGAACAATAATAAAGCTCTACAGGTAATTGATATTCAAAGTCAACCTATCTCCCCTATGCAATGTAATGATATCCATTTACGTTCTGGGAGGATAGTTGAACCCATTATTGATGACATTACTGACTCTGAAAAAGAGGAAACTAGAAAAGAAAAGTCATCTAACAACAATGTTGAAATGATTGAATCATCTTCTAACAAGACTGTGCAAACAGCAGAGCCACCCTTCCCTGAACGACTGGCTCTTACTAAAACATTTGAGCCACCTGCTTTTAACCTTTTAGGAGAACTGCAGAATTTATATGTCAAAATTCCGTTATTGCAA
>APFE031744521.1:0-43441 GCA_000404065.3 Pinus taeda | reverse complement strand
GAAGACATGGTCCTCTCCATGTAATTACATCTCACATTCCCCAATGTACCCTCACATTTACTTGGGAGAAGACATATTCCTCTCCAATTAATTATCAATATATATATTTATCTCACATTCTCAAATGTACTTCTCAGATTTACTTGGGAGAAGACATGGTCCTTTCCCATTAAATTCTCAATTTTATATTCATGTCACGTTTCCAAATGTACTCCCAGCTTTACTTGGGAGAAGAAAAGTCAACTATAAGGATGGATTAGAAGTTAATGACATTGATGAGAGGTGGTTGAGATGGAGAAGGGAAGGAGGCTATAAAAAGGGAAGGGGGAAGAGAGAAAGGGGGAGGTGGGGTCTTTCTTATGATTGTGGGGCTGGTTGTGATTGGTGGGACTTGTTGTGTTTTTGGAGACCTTAGGAACCTATGGAGGTTTCTTGGGTTGTTGAGAGGAGGAAAGTATTGTTATCTTGGTTTGGATCTTTTGGACACACACTACATCTAGTTGGACTTGGGCTCGGAGGGTTAGGGAACCTGTGGAGGTTTCATGGGCTAGGGATTATTTCCTAGTTGGCTGGGAGGTAAATCCAGTTGGGTTCAGCAAGAGGAGCATTCAACAAGAGCAACAGGACAAAGGTATCTCCATCAACCACTGGTATAGGTATTCCTCCATAGACTACTCTTGCAAAGTTTATTAGAATGAAATATTCACCTTAATTTATGTTGATTAGAATGTAAATGAGAAAAAATTATTTGTTTAAAATTCGTGTAAGTAAGTTAACGCCTCTTATCGCACTTAATTTCAGAAGAAATTAGATCTGTTAGCAGACCTTAGGATAGGGCTCTTACATTTCATGACTCTAGATAATCCTTTCTCTCAAACATTTCACACAATTTCTTCCCAACATCATTTAGACAACATACACAACAAAAATCTCTGCACTTCTTCGCACTATCAATACTCACACTCTCGATTCAACAAAGTTCTTAATCTGGGTGGGAGGCAGCTTATTTATAAAAATTCTGAAATTTGAACCCCATCATTAGATTTGATTTTGTCTATATTGTGTTCATACTTACTCATTAATTGCATATCTATCCTTAGATTTTGCTAATTTGTTCTCATAAATGAAATTTTCCGCGTCTTTTTCCCTTGTAATGGTCATATTTTTGTTTCCAAGCGAACTTCGACACATTCCACACTATAATGCACATCCTGTTTTCTGTCGCGGCTTCTACAAACTTCGACATACTCCAAACTGTAGTGAAGTAAAGGGCCTACATCAAAGCTCTTTGCAGCATATTTTATAGTCCAGTGCCCACTTTCAACTGTAGGTGGCAGTAAGACTTTTATCCTTTCTTCCTCAGGGCAAAGTTGTAGGGGCAGATTTGTCCCTATACAACTTCAACCTACTACCATTTACTCTTTCTTGAATCAACTCTCCATTTAAATTTTCTAACTAAACTATGCCTCCATCAGTAATATACTTGATAACATATGGGACTAACCAATGCATTTTGAATTTTCATGGGAACTTCAGAAAAAAAAAACTCATAGAGGAGAACAACGTCTCCTACCTAGAACTTCTTCTGCTTAATATTCCTATAATGTCAAGCCTTTTCTCTTGCTTTTTGTACTTCCTAATGGAATCCTGCTATAAATATGTCTTCTTCCAAATAAATCAACTATGACATTCTTTCCTTCATTATGTTAGGGTCTGCCATATTTGTAAAGGCTACAATCCTTAAGCTAGGGACAATGTATTCCATGGGCATCACAAATTCTTGCCTATAAACAAACTTGATGGGTGTCTGACCTGTCAACTTCTTGCATGTAGTTTTATAAGCCCATAATACTGCTAAAATCCTGAAAGGAATCATTGTGTATTGGTACGAACCCCTTTATGTAGCAAAGGTGGTCGTATGTTGATCTTTAGGTGCAATTCTAATCTGATGATATCCTGAAAATCTATTTGTAAATGAATAAACTTACTGACCTCCTATATTGTCTAATACTTCAACTGTGAAAGGGGTAGGGAAACGATCATGTAAGTATGCATCATTTAACTTCCTCAAATCAACACAGATCCTGATTTCTCCTTGAGTTTTATTTTTTTGTATTGCCATAGGACTTACCCATTCTGATTCTTCCATAGGTTCAATGACTCCTGCTACTATTTCCAACTCAACTTTTACTTTCTCCTTATATTTCAGATTCAATCTGTAAGGTCTTTGCTTGATTGGATTTGCATCAGGATTAAGGGGGATCTTCATAACTCCTAAATATCCTACTATACCCTTCATTTCTAAAAACTTAGTGGTAAACAACTCCTAATATTCATAAAGTAATTTTTTCACTATTGATTGTTTCTTCATCCCAATAATCTCTTATAGTTGTAAACTTCAGTTCCTCTTCTGATCCTATATTTGCCTTCTTTATCTTTACTGGATTTGTTATATCTAGTATCTCTGGCTCAGGTCCATTTACTTCACAGTGTCATTCTAATTCTGCTATGTCAATGTTGTGAGGATCTTCTTCTTCTTGTGCAATAAGGTTGTAGCATTCTATTGCATGCTCTATCTGCGCAGCCTAATCAGGTTGTTGCCATGTGCTTGGACCTGAATTCTCAAAGATCTTCTTCTTAAATGTTTGAAGAGTTGAATCTATATATGGAGAATCATCTTCAAAGATAAATTTCAATGTAAACCCATTAACCATATCTTCTCATCTCACAGTACCATGTCAAAGCTCTATTTCTAATTACCAGTTCTGAGGAATTGTCTCCAATGTATGAATGAACCCATGTACCCATTCCTTTTATGGAATCTCCTTCCATGTTGTAGTACATAACCAGAAATGCTCCCTGGGACTAGTTTCACCATCATATTTCAACTCCATTTATGTTTTTATCTCACCAAATCTCATCTACATCAACCTGCGACATTCCTGCCAATCTCGTATATTATTCTTATGTGTACACCACCATCTAGCAGGAGTATATTTTAGGGCTATATCCAAAGCTAAAAATATTTGAATTTCTGGAATCTGTTCCTCATAATTATCAAGAAAAACATTCACATCACCAAATACATCATAAGAAAGCAGGTTAGATACCTCAGAGTTCATGCAACGAACTGATTTAGTAACTCTTTCACAGTCCCTTGTAGATACTTCATGTAGTATGTTATGCCAATTTTCCAATTCTTCTTCTGAGTCTGATGCACAAGAACTATCATGCTCCCATGTTAACTTTCCCTCTGCTATAAGGTTAACAAAATCTTGTTCCTTTGTTGTCAATTGATAGATATTATCCATATCAGTTGTGTGGAAATATGGCAACAAGAATATTCCAATTTAATTTGTCCTTGAATTAAATTGTTTATTAAAATCGAATTTAGTCTTAACAGCTACTTGGAAATTATTGATTAATTCATTTTGAATTAATTAGTTGGAGAAATTCAAGTTAGAAGTCTTTTTGAAGTCATGCAAGAGCTATCCTTTAAATCAAGGAGATAATATTGAGTTATATTTGAGTTTTAATTAGTTAACTCAGTTTACTGAGTTAAGTCCAGTTAAATTAGTTACAAACTCTTTGAGGAACTAATAGAGAGCTATCAGTCAGTTGATGCATGCATGCACTCAACTAGTGCTACTCCAGTTAACTCAATATTCCCTCATCAAAAACTCATGCATGTCTATTATGAGAAAGAGCCAGTTGAGATTAAAGTCAAGGACAGTGTATTATCAGTTTCATATGTTTTCTTATAAAGAAAACTCATGCATGCAATCAAGGTATCATTCCTTGAGGATTGCGCAGTTCTAACAGTGTGTGAGATCAGAGTGTTCCACTTGGTTGAAAGTGAATCATCCAAGAGGAACAACACAAGGAAATATGAACTTGGAGGGTAGAGAGGAAGGCTAGAGAGAAGCCAAGTTTTCCTGTGAGCATCTGTGAGGATTGTACTAAGAGCTGGCTAGCTGTGAGAGATAAGACTTTGTATAATGCCTATTTATTTCCACCTTGTATGATAATACATATAGTGGGGTTTTTAGCTGAAGTTTTCCCCAAAGTACTTTCATGTGTATTTTGCGATTGATTCTTCTTCTTCTGGTCATATTGTTCAACTCGATCTTTAAGCTCCCGCAAATTGATAGTAGAAGTAGGTTATAGTATTATGCTTGGATTTATATTGCATTATCGGGTTAACCTACCGTCAGATTTTCTACATGGTATCAGAGCTGGATTTGTAGAAATTATTCGACATGGTAATGGAATTGTGAACAATATACTAAGAAGAGAATTCGAAGTTTGAAGTTCGGGGTTGCAGGTGCAAATCGAAGAAATATCATACTTCAAGGTTGGCCAATGGCGTTCTATGGCTTGAGACTCGATTATGCCTTGGAAGGTAGCTCAAGTTACATAGGATGGAAATATAGAATGGAAGTTGTATTAGAAGACAATGGCTTGAAGGATTTCATTGATCAAGAAATCCCAAAGCCAGCTTCAACTAAAGCATAAGTGTTGGCTGAGTGGAAGAAGTGTGTCGTGAAGGCGAGATAGATCATCCTTGAGGGAGTTTGAGACCATATTGTCTCGAGTCTCCATGGGAAGGATACTCCATTTTCAATGTGGAAGACATTGAAGGACCTCTACCAGAACAGTAGCAACTAGAGGAAATTGGTGCTCAAGGATAAGCTTTGAAGAATCAAGATGGAGAAGGGAGATATTATTTCCACATATCTGAACAAGCTCACCACCTGCAGAGATGAGCTTGGTAGTGTCGTAATAACTACTACCGATGATGATATGGTGAGCCTCACTCTCCTTGGCCTTCCAAAGAGTTGGAATAGCTACCAGGACTCTGTGAATGGAAGGGAGAAACTGCCAGATTGGGAATGACTGTGGTCGAATCTTATGTAGCAGCAGATTAGGAGGAGCACATGAGATGATTCTTCATCCAAGGATGATGATGAAGAAAATTTGGCCTTAACAAGTAAGGCAAGGAAAGGGAAGGGGAACGCTTCCCATTCCAAATCAAATTCTTCTCATGGTGGGAAGAAGGGTGACATGTCTAAAGTGAGATGCTTTAATTGTCACGAGATGGGATATTATGCAACTAATTGCACATCAAAGAAGTCCAAGAAGGGATCCTCAAAAAGATTGAAATGTGAGGCATTAGCCTCTCATTTTGAAATGGACTTTACCCTCATCGCATGCATGGTGTCATCGATGATGGGCTGTGTCTGGTATCTTGATAGTGGAGCCTCATTCCACATGACCGGTGATAAAAGTTTATTCAGTGCCTTAGAGGAGAAAGACCTCAAGATGCACATAGAAATGGGTGATGACAGAAGGTATAATGTTTCAGGAGTGGGCACGATTGCTTCTGAAAGGGAGCATGAATCTCCTCTCACCTTGACAGATGTGATGTATGTTCATGGACTGAAGAAGAAATTGGTATTGGTCACGATGTTGGAGGACAAAGGCTTTGATATTATCTTCGATACAAGAAAGGTGTTCCTAAGACACATAGCCATGGGTTAGACCAAGAGGATAGGGATTCAGGTGAAGAATCTCTATAAACTAGAGGTAGACGATTGTGCAGCATTGAGTACGAAAGTAGAATTGGTGCAAAGCCAAGACATTGGTGAGTTGTGGCACAGGCAATTGGGCCATTTGCATTATGGGGCTTTGAATACAATGCAGCAGATACCTACAGGACTTCCCAAAGGTAAACTTGATCAAGTTGACACATGCAAAGGTTGTACCTTGGGAAAGTACATCAAGACTTCCTTTCATGATTGAGACAGTCGAGCAAAGGCTATCTTAGAATGGGTTCACTCTGATGTGTGTGGACCATTCTCGATGGCATCCATAGCGAAGAAAAGGTATTATGTGATTTTTCATTTATGACTATTCTCGTAAATGTTGAATTTATTGCATTCAGAAGAAGGACCAAACTTTCACAAAGTTTTGTGAGTTCAAAGCTTTGGTCGAGAAAGAGTCAGGGAAGAAGATCAAGGCCTTGAGAAGTGACAATGGTGGAGAATATGTCTCTCAAGAGTTTAAGGACTTCTGTGTATTGGACAGAATTAAATGAGAATTGACGGCACCTCATAACCCACAGCAGAATGGGGTGGCCGAGAGCAAGAACAAAACTATTGTATGGGCAGCATGGGAAATGTTGCATGACCAAGGCCTACCACTTCACTTGTAGTTTGAGGCATGCAACACAACGGTCTATTGTAGAATAGAATCCCACATCACATACTTGTGATGAAGATACTAGAGGAAGCTTTCTCCGGTAAGAGACTAGATGTGGGTCACTTCAGGATCTTTGGCTCATCGGTATATTTCCATGTGACAAAGGATGCACAGAAGAAGCTTGAGCCAACAACAAAGTTGGGGATACTTGTGGGGTACACTAATACACCTCACAACTATCAAGTGTACTTGCCTACCAGTTGGAGGAAAATGGTTCTCAGAGATCTCAAGTTTGATGAGTAAAAGGCCATGCGAGTTTCCCTTGAGAGGGAGCTCCAACTACAGGTTGTTGAGGAATTGATGGTTCCTAAGGAGGAGGAGCCTCAGACTAATGTGGAGCAGCAACATGCAGAGGTTATAGGAGTGGAGACATCCACTCAAGTAGATTCTTCTAGAGATGGACAAAAGCACACAAGAGAAGCTGACAGATTGTTGGAGGATGCGAGAGAGAATGTGGGAGCACCATATTCTCAGTGCAGAGAGAGGAGGTCACCTGAGAGGTACACTAGATACATGGCCCTTGCTAGGGAATGTGTTGAGACCAAGCCATTTCCCTTTGAGGAAGTAGTGCAGCAGCCGATTTGGGTTGATGCTATGGTGGAGGAGTATGACTCCATAGTTCGTAACAGTGTTTGGGACGTGGTTCCAAGACCGGAGAACAAGTCAGTTGTGAGTTCCTGTTGGCTTTACAAGGTAAAGCAAGCTATTGGTGATGGGAGGATAATGTTGCTGTAGTATATTTCGATAAAGGAGCAAGATGCTGACATTTTGACAAAGGCATTGTCAAAGTGTAAATTCGAGTTCCATAGAGACAGGGTCGGGGTGGTAGATAATCCCTTTCTTGTTGAGAGGGAGTTTTGAAATATGGAAACAAGAATATTCCAATTTAATTTTTCCTTGAATTAAATTGTGAATTAAAATTGAATTTAGTCTTAACATCTACTTGGAAATAATTAATTAATTTTTTTTAAATTAATTAGTTGGAGAAATTCAAGTTAGAAGTCTTTCTGAAGTCATGCAAGAGTTATCCTTAAATTTAAGGGAGATAATATTGAGTTATTGTTTGATTTTTGTAAATTAGTATAACTTAGTTACTAAGTTGAGTCCAGTTAAATTAGTTCCAAACTATTTGAGGAACTAATAGAGAGTTATCAGTCAGTTGATGCATGCATGCACTCAACTAGTGCTACTCCAATTAACTGAAGATTCCCTCATCAAAAACTCATGCATGTCTATTTTGAGAAAGACCTAATTGAGATTAAAGTCAAGGATAGTGTACTATCAGTTGCATGTAATTTCTTATAAAGAAAACTCATGCATGCAGTCAAGGTATCATTCCTTGAAGATTGTTCATTTCTGATAGTGTGTGAGATCAAAGTGTTCCACTTGGTTGAAGGTGAATCATCCCAGAGGAATAACGCAAGGAAATAGGAGCTTGGAGGGTAGACAGGAAGGCTGGAGAGAAGTCAAGTTTTCCTGTGAGCATCTGTAAGGATTGTACTAAGAGATGGCTAGCTGTGAGAGCTAAGACTTTGTATAATTCCTATGTATTTTCACCTTGTATGATAATACAGATAGTGGGGTTTTTAGCTGAGGCTTTCCCCAAAGTATTTTCATGTGTATTGTGCGATTAATTCTTCTTTTGGTTATATTGTTCAGCTCTATATTTAAGCTTCTGCAAATTGATAGTAGAAGTAGGTTATAGTATTATGCTTTGATTTATATTGCATTATCGAGTTAACCTACATCATATATTCTACAAGTTGCATAGTGTTCTTCTCTAACTCACTCTATATACCTTGCTCCTTTTGATGGATCCAAGGGAACAATTACCCTCATATTATTCCCTTTGAATATCATTTCTCTCTTCTTTAGATTAATTATGACCATGTTATCGAATGCCCAATTAATTCCAGGAAATGCAGGATAGGGGTTACTGTCATCCACAGTTTCTATTACTTCAAAGTTAGTAGTAGTGTGAACTCCTTCAATTCCCATTGTCACACCTAATAGTCTTCCTAAGGGAAAGATCTTCTATTGATTTTCCATCCTTAGCGGAATAAGTGACCATTATAGATTTGCCTTACCCATTAACTCCCAGGCCTGCTTCACCACAACATTAGCTTCAGATACCATATCTAAAATAACGTGATCCATCTCATAGTCTCCTATCTGCACACTAAGCCTCATTTCTCTTCTTGTTCTCTTTTGTTGATGCAAATTGTTAACTACGTGCAACCCACTTCATGGTATTTCTTTTGATGCACAAGAATCTCTCAATTCCTAAAGTCCTTCTACAACTTTTTGATCTCTTAATAACTTCATACAAGTTTGTAGAAAAGACTTTAAAATAATTCTTGGTTCGCTGAGTCCTGGTCTTGTGTCAAAGATTATTTCTATGTCGATATTGATGCTATGTCATAGTTACTTTTCTGTTTCAGTTGTGCACTAGATGTCGAAGCTCCAACATCCCATAAAGATTTTGCTTGCCTTCCATAAACACCTCTTTTCCTTTTGAATATCAAATATAGGAGATTTTTCAACAGTCTTTATAACCCATGCAGTCTCAAATTCCTTCTTTTCACTTACTTTGTCATCACTAGTTGAAGCTCCACTTCTAATAACAATATCGATTCAGGGATCATCAGTTCTTCTTTCGACACTCGTTATCTGGATATTCTGTGTTAATTGTTGGTTTATATTTTCTTGCATTTTTTCCATAAGTATCAGACATTCTTCAATTACATGGTCAAAATGTTTACAATACTTACATGTCGTAGTGGATTCTGACAATGTCTCGCAAAGTGTCCTGGTTACTAGCAGTTATAGAAAATAATTTTTCCATGTCCTCGACCAGCTCCACCACCTCAACCTCTTCCTTGATAACCTCCTCGACTATTATGTTGCCCATTATCCTCATGTCCATGTTCTTCTTCTTTCATTCTATAAGTGTAAGCACCGTGCTCCATCATTAGCTCATAATCTCAACAATGGTTCTCATCATGTCCTACCGATTTACAGAACTTACAATACAAGTTTCTGGGAGTCTACACATATTTTTGCAACAAATAACAATATTTTGATCTATGTTCGCCTCAATTTTTTCATATCTCACACCATAGGCTTGATCCAAAATTCAAAGGATTTGGTGCTCCACTAGCCATGTAATTTATAAAGAGAGGGCATTGTTCTTTAGAGTGGCCATCTGATTTGCACTTTGTACAACACACTTCTTCTTTGAATTCCTTTATTTTCTTCATATCTTGTAACCACGGAGTCAAATTTTCCAGCTGACTCTGAATCTATTGCATACCTGCATTTGTATCTCTTATAGGCGAAGCTTCTAATTTCATCGCCAGCTCTAAAGCTTCAACTTGAGTTTCTACCTTTTGTTGCGTCAAAGGAAATTTGATATGTGGTAGCAGTGCAACTATGAACCATTCCTTATGTTGTTGCAAGGCTATGTCAAAGCTCACCTTATTCAATAATACCTTGAATCTCTAGTCAAATTCCCAAATAGACTCATTAGGCCTTTGCTTGATTTATTTTAACTCTGTGATACACTTCGACTCATACTTCGGCTTCTTAAATTCTTTTATCAACATTGTTTTAATGTCTACGAATGATCTGATCTGATTTATTGAATACTTCATGTACCACGTCAACGCTCTATCTCGGAATGTCATGATAAGTTGTGCCTTATTTATATTTTCATCATGGACCTACTTTTCTATCCATACTGCTTCGTATAAAAACCATAATTGTTCTAGATCTTCTGATCAACTTCCTTTAAAAACATGTAGCTTAATATCATTAGCCATATTTGTTCTTGAAGGGGGAGGGGATTCATAAAGGGGAGGGGGTGGGGGTAGGTTGGTAGGGGGATGGGGAAAACTAAAATTACCCTTAATATTACTAGATTCTAGCTTTGGCAAACTTTCAGGCTAAAACGATGAATACTGTAAAGTTACTTCAGGGTTTTCAGGGAGGCTTTCTTCACTTTCAGATTCGCTCAAAAGAGAACTATAGTCAATTCCTATGAAATTCTTTGGACCTTGGCCATGAGATATATTTATAATGTCTATTCTATATCTTTTTCCAATTCGCATTGTTCTAGTCTCTTCTTCGGATCTTCTCTCAAACATAAGTAAACTAATAATTTGACTTCATTCGTAAAACTCCCTTTTCACACAAAATCATCTTCATTCAGAGTTTTAGAGATCTCTAAGTACTTACCTCGCAGTCCTTTGAAAAATTGTCATTCTTCTTCGCTATAGGACACATTCAAGTCTACCGCAAACTTAGCTAGTAATCCTCCCAATATGTTATCCATCCAAAAATCAAGAACCCTTGAAATTATATTGTCGGTATTCTTGAGTCGCTATATCAGTTTAGAGGTCCACTCCTTAGGTTTGTCTCCTTTAAAAAAATATTTTCTTTCGATCAAACTTGATATCCACTCATACAACTCAACATGAAATGAATCGAAGAAAAGTTTGTATTGATCTTCAAAAATATACATCTGTAACCACCTTTTAGATGACAAATGAGGGCTTCTTTTCTCTTGATCTGCAAATTCTCATTCCTTTTGTCCTAACCAATCTTGAATTTCTTTCTTCATTGGATGCCACATAAACAGATCCTGGTCTCAGCAACAAAACCATTTGTTGGCTTTATATTGGGCTGACCCATGTTCAATTCTTTACTACACACCAAGAAAACCATCAATCACTAGCCCTTTCAGCAACAATCTGCAAGTAGATCGCAGTCTCACCCAAGGTGACTATGGGAGGATGCAAAACAAGTTTTTGTAGCCATTAGGGATGAAGTGATGTGGTATTTTTCTATTCTTTTTATCTTTAACATTCATATGTTACTTCACAATCATACATTACTTCACCACATTACACTCATCACTTAAAACATATCATATACATACATAAAAACTCAAAGTACTGAAATAAAGTGCAACTTTTACGATACAATAGATAATAAGCAAATAAATACATGAAGGCACATATTTTACATATACATACATAAAAACTCAAAGTACTGAAATAAAGTGCAACTTTTATGATACAATAGATAATAAGCAAATAAATACATGAAGGCACATATTTTACCATGGCTCATCCCAATGTGGGACTACATCCACAAGAGCTATTTATTATAATAGATAATTTGTACAACAAATAGTTCTTGGGTTCCGCACTCAACTGCAGGCAGTCAACGCACTCATTTGCGGACTTAGGCGTCTGTGCACTCAGTTGCAGAGCCTCACCTTCCTTCCAAAGTATAGATCAACATGATACACACATAACACCTATCCAGATCATAAGATGATTCTTCTATTTATTATTTGACCCTATTATATACTATTACATCGAGGGTGCATCCTTACAATACCATGGTCCACATACCATGGTCTCCACAAAACAAGTAGCTAAAACCATTTATAATTTACAAAATAATATTCTTTTACAAAAAGGGAGGGGGTTCAAACTACTCTAAAGCCCATATACCGTGTGGTGTATCTACTGCGCGGTCCATTTTCGCACTCTGCTTCTCTATTACGTGGTTCACTTCACACTCTATTGCATCCTTTACTTCATACTCCACTCCCCAAAATGCAGAGTCTTCATCAAAATCTAGGCAAAGTTGGGTTGAGCCCAACACCAAGCTAGATGCTTATAAAGTGAGGCATTGTGAGTCATAAAAGGAAATGTTGGACATATTGCAATGTATGTATGGAAAAATCCACAAGGTGGCTCAAGAGAAGGCTGAAGAACCTTGTTGCACAAGTAGTGAACCAAAACATGTAGCTGCTGGTGATAAGAAGAAAATGAAGAAAAAGGAGAAGGCATCTAAAAGGAAAGATGCTCAAATGATTGAAGATTTTTCTTCCTGCGAGAAAACTGTTGATCTTCACTCCAAGGATGGTGAAGAAGAAGACTTGGATGAGAGGCCATGTGACTCAGAAGGTAAGATATTGCTTTGTGATAAATGTAAAGAAATAGGTCATTCATTATCTAGATGTTCATGTGAATCACTTAAAGATAGAGATAGCCATGCATCTAGTAGTAGTCATGAAGATAGACCCACTTTAGTAGCAATAGAAAATGAGGGATCCTTTGATCGAGAAGAGAGCATGTCCCATGAAGAGAATAGGGTTATCACTGTAAGTGATGAAGATGGAATGCCCCTTAGACCTGTGGAAGACTCCATGGACACAGAGATGGTTTTATATCTTTGTGGTGACTCATCTAACACCTATGAAAGTGAAGAGAATGATATTAATGAAAGGATATACTTTAGAAATAAGTTGATATCTTCTCTAAAGGAGATCATGAACCTATTAGAGGAAAATCTTAAGAAAGAGTATAAATTGAAATTTTATGAGCTTTAGAATGAAAAGTTGAGCAAAACAATAGTGAATCTTAATGCTCAATAAGAATAGGTTAGAAAGTTGAGTGGCATGTTCACGAATCAATCAAATGATAGAGAAGCTTACTCTGAGAGACTATAAAGTGAAGTAGCCTCATTGAGACATGGCTTAGAAAGGTCAAATAAAGAGTTTTCTCGATATCATAAGCTTGAGAAGAGTAGAAGGGTGTTCGATGAGATTCTTGTTAAGCAGAGATCCTTGCTCATTAAGGTTGGTTTGGGTTTTGAAGAATAATCAAGCTCCATGAAGAAAAAGGCTGTAGTGTCAGCTATCCAAATAAGGGTAGTTGAAGGTTTCAACAACAAAAAGGGAAAAGAGGTTGTTGGACAACAACAATAACAAGGAAAGAAGCAACAATAGGAGAATAAAAGGAAGCATCATAATGGTAAGAAACAATAGTGAGGAGAGCAGTAGAAGAAACCCAACCAGCATCAAGGAGGAATGCAAGGAAGTAATGCAAACTTCCATGGAAGGCACATAAATAACCCCTCAAGGAAAAATCCCTCAAAGAAAAGGTATCTTCAGTCCTCAAAAGCCCTTTTATGTATATTGTTTTTCTTGTAATAATTGTGGACATAAAGCCATAGACTGTAATTGGCATGCAAGAAAACAAAATGTGTTAGGAAGCAGCAACCCAAGAATGCACAAAGTGTCCAGAAGAAAGCATGTTGGCTATGAGGGAATTTATGATAGGAATGTTTTCAAGCATAGAAATATTTTGGCTCCATTTCTAAGCCCTATTGAATGCTACATCTATGGAAATTTTGGGCACAAGGAAGTGAACTATAGATATAAAATAACAAAGAACACTTCACAGATGATGCAAGAGAATGAAGCAAGTTGGCTAGTGAGGTTAAGAAGAGATAAAAGAGCACATGAAGCCAAGTCTGTCTTCAACACTCTATGTCAAAAGGATTTGCTAAATAAAGGAAGGATATAGTTCTTTGTAGTCTCCAGATGTAATGAGCACAAGATTTAGGTAAGGAAAGGGAGTAGCAACAGGATTTGGGTGAAGAATGAGGAGTTGAATGAGAAGTTTCCTCCAACCTTGCACAATCAATATAGATCCCAAACAAGGGAAAAGAAGAAGGTAGAAAGTAATGCTTCTGTCAAGACTCATCCATTGAAATTTTGGAAGAAGAAGGAGGATGATCTACTCAGGGGGAGTAGATCCTCTATTTATCTTAAATAAAGGAAGAGAATGGCCTCAAGGGAGGCCAAATAATTCAAATGCAGGAAGATAGAAGGAAAAAATAGAGAGGTACATCTAATTGTTGAAGGCATGGTTGAGTCCCGTTGTTGTTTACAATAATGTATTTCTTTATTTCAAATGTATCAACACTGGAAGAGAAAGGAGGAGTGCAACTGGCATGAGTTCAGGGGGAGTACTCTACAATACTTTATGTGTGAGAAAAAAGGTTGGGATGTAACAGAAGTGTGGAATGACATGAAGCCCACAGTCAATTCAGGTCCATAGGATCAATCCCAATGCAAATGCAAGGAAGCAATTGCAAGAGATCAAAGATCATTGGCTCATCGGGAGATGCTTTATTTAGTAGTAGCAAGAAACAATTGTTAGCCTCAAGAAGAAAGATTCATGAGTAAATGAAGGGTTTGTTTGTGTGGAATACCCTTATTTAATTTAAGTTATGAATTTGATTGTCTAGTAGTCTTATGTTCATGAACACACTTGGTATAAGTTGTGCATGTACCTTAAATTTCAATTGGTATTTTTATGTCAATTTATGGTCCAAGTTCGTATGGAGTAACATTTTTGTGTAAGTGGACATTTCTTTTTGAGAAAGAGATATAAGAGGCTGCCTAGTACAATATCCATTTTGTAACAAATATTTGGTGCAATTGGTATTATTTAATCAACAATCCCTATTGTAGAAGTATGATCTCAGGGGAAGAAATGGGAATAGAGGATGAAGCAGAAAAATAGTGAAGAGAAAGCTGAAATGCATCACTTATGATCAGTATTTGTAGCAGTAGAAATACCATGAGAAGTTTAATTGGTATAGTTTCCTTTTAACTGACACAAAATATGCATGGAAAGATAGTATTCAGCCAACAACAATAAGTTTTCCAAGATCGGAGGCACTCAAATAAGTAATGGTATATGTTTAGGGAGAGCATATCACATATGTTCAGTTTATAGAGCAGAAGAAACTATCAGTCCTTTAAGAGAAATTTGTAGAGCAGAACGCATAGTAGGAATCTAGACCCTTAATCATTGATAGTCGATGATTGCATGGGGGAGAAGAAGCAACTTGTAGCCCTTTACCATTGATGTCAAAGGGGGAGAGAATTATTATAGAAGTTGTGATGGCATATGCGGAGGAGAGATATCCATTGGTGGCTCATACTAGGAGAAGTGTGGAAGAAACATGAGGATTGGCCATCAAAGTGAAGAAGTGATGTGGTAGAAGGTGTTTCCATCACTGCCAAAGGGGGAGATTGTTGAACAATTGGCATTGTCTAGATGGTTAGTGGTTGCAAGTGTGTTGGAATTGATGTCAATAATAATGCTAGGGGATGTGTTGGGCAGTTGGAATTGTCTAACTTTTGGCAAGAGTGTTTTCATTGATGTCAACTAGACTAGCATGGATGTTTATGGTAACAAATGTTGGCTTTGATGTTCCCTAGCCTAATTGTGATGGTAATTGGGTTAGTTTGATGTGCTTGATTTGTCAAGCTCAAGGGGAGTCATATGGTTGTTGCAGTATGTGGTAGAGAATCACCATAATAGAAGGCTTACTGTAGAAGCCATAAAATAATGACTATGGTGGTTAGGAGTCCCATAATTCCTCTAAAGAGCAGGTTTTAGGCACAAGAAGAAGGGTCAAGGTGCAAAGAAAAATAGAGCATTTGCAGCCATTTTTCAGGTAGAAAATGGGTTCAAAGACTACATGGAACCTTCTCCATCGGGTAGTGATCAAAAAGAGCTTTTCAATGGTATGTGGAAGTTTCCAAACGGCCTCCTGGATCAAGATTTATTCCCCAACAATGTTTGGTGACTTAATTCCATGATAGCAAAGTTAGCAGTCATGCCAAACTTAGTGGAGATGATGGAAAAGCCTTTATGCAAAGAAGGAAGTCATCGGAACCTAGGAACATAAATAACTTCATAATATCAGATGTCAAAATATTGGAGGGTAGGAGTCTTGGGAGTTGATTCTCATAACATTGAATATCAGAGAAGGCTCAGAACATCGAAACCCGATATCGGAAGGGTTGAATATCAGAGAAGGCTCAAAACATTGGAACCCAATATTAGAAGTGTTGAATATCAGAGCCTAGAGACCTCATAACCTTAGAAACTTGTAAGTTCTTAAAAATGCAATTCTTTCAAAGTGTTGAGGTTGCAAGGAGCAGTGAATTACAAAGGAAATTCATTGCAAAACAAAAGAACCAAGGACCCTTTCTCTCTTCTCTGACAGGAAACATGGAAACAGTTGATTGGTCCTGAGGAGATGATGGTGGAATGTGATATTAGCATGATGTGGCAGTACAGAGGACACGTGGCAGTCAGATTCGACCTTTTGGGTGGCCTAATGGGGAAAAACTTGGTGACACATGTCACCTCTAAGGAGATACCACATGGAGATGATGACATCAACATGATCATTAGGGTAATTTTGAGATCTAAAATGGGCCTCCTAAGGAAATTATAAATAATAATGGAAATAATAAAATAAGATTAGATTACATCATCGAATTTTAGAGGGAAAAAAGTAAAACTATTTTTTCAACTCGTATTTTCAACTTATCTCCATATGGGTTTACTCAAATTTCAAGCGGAAACACTTGTTGGATACATAATTTGATTCCTCATCCAAGGAGTACCCATGTTTCATACTTTTTAGGGACCCCGCTACATGAAAAATGATATTGCAATCATGTTTTTTCATGTATTTCTCATTTGTCGTGTAGTAGGGTCCATTGAAAGTATGCAACATGGTTACTCCTTGGATGAGGAATTATATTTTTCATCCAACGAGTACTCCCACTCAAAATTTAAGTAAGACCTTAGGGAGATAAGTTGAACATATGAGTTGAAAAATTAGTTTTATTATTTTATTATTTTTTAATCTTTTTACTTTTTTACTCCAAAAATGGTGAATCATCCCCCATGGTTGACATCATCATCTTGAATCGTATTGGTCTTTATAAAGTTTATTTTTGTTGTACAATTTTCTTAGGTGGCGCATTTTAGACCTAAAAATTCCCCTAATGTTCATCTTGTAGGTGGGAAGATTGGAGATCTCATAACTCCTGTGCAATTGTTATTTGAAAAAGTTATGATACAGGGGGCTTCCAATGTGGATTGGCATTTAGTCATGGAGACCCAAACAACCAAGGGTGTAGAGCAAAGCCTAACACTTAAGTGGTATGGATCATATCAGAGGTTGGAGATTTCAGAATTTTGTTGTAATTACCTTTTGAAAAAGTTACGATACTAGGGAGCTCCGATGTGTTGGCGCTTGGTTGAGGAAGTAAAAGAACCAAGGGCGGAGAGAAAATACAGAGGGAGATAAGCCCTCAGCAGGAGCATGAAGGCATTAGCACCTAACTATTGTTATGTCGATGGTCAAAAGAAGCAGTCCTATGGCGTAAATGTGAAAGGAGCTAAGAAAAAGGGGATAAAGGCATAAAAAACTCATAATATCATAATGTCACCGTAATGTAAAGTTACGATATGTTGTGGCTCTGAAATTGCACTATGGTTTAATTCTATGATATTTTGGGCTTTGGTATTGCAGTAGAAAGGAGTATGGAGGATAGATGATTCAAAAACTAAAGAGTAAATGAAAGCAGAGGAGTTGGTCACTCAAATAAATAGCGACTACCAAAGATTGGTGGGTTAAGCAAGAAAGGACCACGATTCTCAAAGAAGAGTGTTGGGCCTATCTCAAGTTGAAATCAACTTCCTCTGATCTCTCATGCAGGCCTCATTAAATTAAATAAAGAACAAAGACTCCATACCAAAGTAACTATCAAGCTATGTGATCCATGAATAAGCATGGAGAGCCTTGTTGGAGTGTGCAGTTTTACTGAGAATTAATTCTTATTATGGAGAAATGTTCAGATGCCCATTCTTGGTGGTTAATGAGGCAGTAATGGCCTAGTCGGATAAAAACAAAAGAATGGAAAGCCATGCAGGAGTACACTCTCGAGAAATGTGGATGGAAAAAGGGGTAACATTGACCAGTGTGCAGCAGAGGAACAAAACCTAGGATTGCAATTGAACAATGTGCGGAATGCAAAATAGTTGAGAGAGAAGCTTGGAGAGATCAACGTGTGAGTGCATTGTTGTGTGATTCCATGTGAGCTAGTTCTATAGAGAAAAAGGTTGAGAGTTCCTATGCATAGGAAAGAGACCCAGAGAGAGGTTGTACTATTGTGTGAGAAGAGGGTGAAAGATCCTGTGTAGAGGAAGAAGGACGAGTGAGCCTATGTTGCAATATGAGAGGCCAAGAGAGCCTGTGGAATAGAAAGGGCCGAGAGATGAAGTGTATGTTGCTGAGAGAAGAGGGCTGAGAGCAATATGATGTTGTGGTGTTGATAGAGGGATGTGTGGCTTGTGTGTTAGTGACTGTAGTGAGTGGAAAAGCAAGTTGTTGTAGAGTGTGCAAAGGATAGAGTGTTGCGTGAGACAAGGGTTGTAGTGAACAGAGTTGATATCAGGCAACAATAAACATTGCTTTCCTTATTGAGTGTGGGTTGGAGCCTGCATACATGAATTTGGTGCTTCCATCTCTAGTGGGTGTCTAAGAAGGGTTAGGGGTTGGTTACTCCTAAAATTTGGTGCTTGCATGAATTCAAGGAGCTACAAGTTGGTGCTTGCAAAAAATCCATGAAGTTGGTGCTTTTGGTAAGTTGATCAGGGGTCTACAAAAGGAGGGAGTTGGTGCTTCCTGCTAGTGAGTGCTAGCAAACAATCGAAGGGAATTGGTGCTTCCTGTGAGTGGTGGATCACAAATAGATTGATGTAATATAATAGGTGCTCTTATATTTACATTAATAACAACAACAAGCTCTGGTGGTTTTTTCCCGAAAGGGTTTCCACGTAAAACCTTTGTGTCCCATTTGTTTGTTGCTCATGATGTGCATGCTTGCATTCATTGATATGGTTGTTGTTACGGTTTGTTAATGGTTTCTCTCATATAACGGTTGTCAAGTTTGAATGAAAAATAAATTGGTATAAAAGTGAAAATTAGCCTTAATATTGATTCACCCCCCTCTCAGTATTAACATTATTTCCAACAGGTTGGCCTGGCTTCCAAGATTGTGTAGTTTCTCGAGGCAAGCACAGTAATGTTGCAAGGACAAGTCAAGAGTTAGCTTGTGTTTGAAATATATAATACATCCCAAGAAAAGCATTAAAAGATAAGTCTAGATCACAACACGAATACTTGACGACAATAAAAGATAATCTCATGTGGACAGAAAGAAGGCTCCAAAATCAAGGCATGGAAAAAAATTTGGAGGGTTGTTGTAGCGGCTACAAACACCCTCCAAAATGTTTCCTTAGCTTCACTTTGGAGGCTCCCTACCAACCTTCACAACAACATGTCTTGCTTCATCAAGTACAAAATCTCCAGTGATTTTCTTGTAGAGAGACAGCTTCTTGATCAAACCTTGATGCATTTCCCTCATAGGTTGTTAATCCGAACTTGGTCTAGCAGCAGGCCGAGCAGCTCCTTCAATAATTTGCTCAAATCTAGAGGGAAACCATCCTTCCCTCCAGAAATTACTCAATCCTGTCTAAAAGCATGTTCGGCCCGGAAATTGCACAATTCTGCTGAGTAAGCTTCACCCAGAAAATTGCGCAATCCTTCCCCGCTTGGCTGCTCAACCTAGAATTTGTACAAATCTAGGCAACAGTCAGTTGCTCTGTCCAAAAATTTCGCAAAGCTTCTAAGCATCCAACCCAACTCCCTACCAGAAAGGTGCATTTTATCCCAGCAGTTGAGCAGTCCTATGCATGTGCAGTTGTGTTGGTCGGTTCCCTCTGGCACCGATAAAAATAGACTTGCATGCATGTGTTGCTTCTCCCAAGGCATCATGCAAAGGTATCCATTGTTTTGGGGATCTATTTTTGGCAGTCGGAGGTTGCATGCAAGGATCATTTCATAAAACTCCCACCAAGTGTCGCTTTCCCTATATTTGTGGCATGCACATCACAACATCGATTTTATCAAAACTCATCAACTGGATGATGTAGAGTTCATTCCTCACATTAATCGTGTAGCTCTAACATCCCACATTGCATTTAGGAGATATCAGCACATTCAACTCAACTGTTTTGGGGTAATCCCACTTTCCATGTCTTATGTTTCATTTATGGAGCTTTTTTGTTTCACTTCATGTGAACATTGTCTACTTGATTTCAGTGAGTGCTTGCTGTTGTTTTGATACATACTAGCTTGTACTAGCACCGTTTTAGTTTTCGTTGCTATCTCACTGTTGTCGCATCCATGAAACTATTTTGCACGAACAGTTGCCGATTCAGCAACTCACTTCACCCACATGCATGTTGATATGTTTACTAAATCTTTCATTCAATGTTTAAATGCACCATCAATCGCTTTCACTTAGTGTCGCCATGCTTTCACTATCATATTTTCTTTCAGTTTCCCATCGGTGAGTTTGGCCAACCTTGGCCCGAACTCTGCCTTCACTAAGACAACATTGCATAATTTGGCGAAGGAAGGCTTTGTATTCCTCTCCAGAAATGCACGTTTTTTCCCAGGCACTGTCCTCCAAGATTGTTTTGCACATTTCTAAGGGATAGTGACTGCTAGCCTAGAAAATTGCGTAATCTAGTCACTGAGCCTATAGCCATTGACAGTTGAGATTGTGCATTGCGTAATTCCAGTAGTCGGTAGCTAGACTGGACTGTGCATTGCACAGTTCCAGCAATCAATCAGCCTTCCAGCAACCCAGATTGTGTCTTTCGCAGTCTTGGCATTTAGTCTCCCAGCCTCCCAGCAGAAATTGTGCGACCTTCATGATTAGCTACCTAGGTATGTTGCAAGTCAGCTCTTAAGTTCATTTTGGTTTTTGATAGACAAATTGCTTTCCATGAGTGTTTCCATGTCTCCAGGTATCGTAGGTGTTCATTTGCCTCTCAGCAGTACAGGTACAATGGTTTCTAAGAGAGCAGAGATGAAGACACTGTTCAGAGCACACTTGAGGATGCAGTCGATCAAGTGTTTATGAAGCTACCTACCCACAAAGACATCAAGTTGTTCTTAGACAAGGACATCAATATATGATGGCAGCAACATCATGAACATTAGTTGAAGGGAGCATATAAGATGCAATGAATGTGAGAGGAAGGTTATTGACAACATAGAGGCAGAACAAAATTGCAAGCTCAAGGAGATCCACTGATGATGAAAGCAACTTTGGATACTCAGGCTATGAGTGACGACATGACATGGAGATCGCGTGAAGACAAAGAGTGGAACAAAGAAGGAGTTACATGTGTTGAAGCAACAAATCAAGGAAGAACATGAGCTACACAGACAAGAAAATGAGTTGCAGTAGGAACAAGAACATTAGTGGGTGCAACATGCACTCACAGATGAAATTGCGATCGTACAAGTTATAGATTTGTCCCAGCAACTGGCACAGAGTAGACACGGTGAGTAGTGTTGTTGATTGCATGCAATGGATTCAGCAGCATGCATGTCATTGTGTGCACCCACGCGATCCAACCCATTCAGTACACTCACCAAGGCAAAGACAAGAAGCAAGTCCAACTAAAGTTGACCATGTAGTTGACAGTTGATGCACATGACTACCAGCACACACTAGAAGATCATAATGGACACTATGCATTAGTGTGTTGTTAGTTCGGTTGCACCAAGAAGACCATGTGCATGCTAGTAGACGAGTTGGATGAAGGAGCCACACCAATGCACCCGGATGCAATGGAGGCAAGAGTTTGCTTCGGCAAGATGTTACCATGGGGTGCATGCACACCATTATGGACGACCAAGCTTGGCATCAGCTCACCACCTTCACCATCACAAGCATGTTAAAGATTTGGTCTCACCTCAACGGACCGAGTGTTAGTGATGTCTTGCATGGCTTGCTCAAGCCATTTTGTCTCACATGAGCACGTGTGCATTGTAATGTAATGTCATGTCAAGTAGAATTTCAAGTGTCAATAGTTGGATGTAATAGTCATAGAGTAAATGAAGAGTCATGAGGGTAGATGAACTGTTACAAAAGGGAATGTCAAGTGTCACCCCACCCTTTGTTACTAATAGAACCTCATAACTCATTGTAAATGATTTTGGTCAGCCAATCTTCGATAGGAGTATCTTAGAGAAAGCTTGGACAATATTGTAACGAACCTTGGCTTCTGCACTGTGCAGAGCTAGTACATCTCTTTGGAGGAGCAGGTGGTTGTGGCTCTAATGTTCCACTATTGGAACTAGTGGTTGGACATGGATGTATTGTATGATTGGAAATTACACTTAATATAACAGAGCCAGCATGTTTCATGCATATGTTGTATTGTATTCTATGCTATCTGGTTTACTCTAAATGATATATGTATTTTTTTTCTTACGCATGCATGTATGGACTATTATGTATAAGTATGTATGAATATTTCTTAAATGTGATGTTGGTTTAACCATCACTTTGGATTGCTTGCTAACTTTCTTTCCAGCTTGTGATGCATCTTTTCTCATGTGTTCCCTTCCAAGACACGTACTATTACAGGTTTCTAAGGGGCACACTCACCTCACCCTTAGTGTGTTAGAACCTCTCATGTACCTTCCTTGGCTTGCTGCAGTTATCACACCCTTGCTACCAATAGAGACCTCTTACTTGCCTCTCTGCGAAATCACGATCAAGGCATTACCGTACGACCCTCTGCTAGGACTGCTACACCAAATTGGATGAGGTCTAATTGGGACTTCTTACTGGGGAGATCCCCTTACATGTTGGTAGGTCCAACAACATCAACACAGCTACAACAAAATGCTTTCAGTTTGGAAAGGAAAGTTGAAAGTAAAAATATGGCCACTAGAAAATGAATCATTAATAACTATAGTAAGGATCATTCTCCCTCTCATCAAAGGACAATAAATCGAGTGGTAGCTATCGGGTTCAATTCCCCCCTCCACCCAAGTACTATTCTTTGGAGACATGTTAGCTTGTGTAGAAAATATTTGAACAATTTTTAAAATTGTGACGAGTAATTCCTATAAGCTCGATAGGGCTAGAAAATTTGAATATCTTGATATTGAGGTGAATAGTGGCAGTTTTAGTGATTCAATATTGAGTCTTGCCTAGAACAATCCTATAAATTTATTGATTCACCAATTATCATGAAAAAGAATATCATTCTCCCTCTCCTAAATTGACAAGGTTTAATCCTCAACAAATGGATTAAAGAAGAGAAAAGGGACTATGTTTCAACTCTGACATCAAGTACAATATGGGGCATAAATGCAATGAGAATAAATTATTCTACATAGAATCTGACAAGGAAGAAGATCATGAATTGGAACCATCACCAGATATTAATATAGAATAGGCTACTCCAACAATATCCTATCATGCATTGGTTTACATCAATACTCCACAAACCCTCCATATATAAGGATATATCAAAAAGAGAAAGGTAAAAAATTTGATTGATTTGGGTAGTACCCATAAGTTCATCAATTACAAATCAGAAAAACTTCTTTATTGTTTTAGATATATACCGCAAGAGTTTCAAGTATATATCAAATGAAGGTACCATAAATTGTTTAGGGAAATGCTATATACTAAGCTCAACATGGGGGAGTATTTGCTAGAAATTCCCATGATTGAAATAAAAATAGGTAGTGTTGATCTGTTGTATTAGTGATCCAAAGGTTACTGTTGAATGGTGTTGACATTGATGCCAATGTATGTTATTTAACACTCTTAATATTTTTCTAATTTGTCATGGATTTGAAGCTCCATTGGTCAAAGCCCTTGTAAAACCGTATAATCCCCACATTGGTTGAGGATTTTGAAGATGCAAAGAAACAAATTTTTCTTTGATATCATCATCATTAGATAGCCTTTGTCATGTCGATTATGTCGGTGTGTGGAGCGCCACAAGAGAGCTCACGGTTTGAGAGATATGATAGTTTGAAGTTGAAGTGCCAATTTGTGCCTGAAAAACCCAAAGGGTTGTTGACGTGGCAGATTTTCATTGATCTCAAGCATGAATTATTTGGAAATCAAAATATATGATGATGTGGCAAGTATATATTGGCTAAGTTATGATTCATATCACAAGGATTATCATTAAAAGGGTTAAATTTTATATGAAGTGGTTTTTAAATTAAATGAGGGTTTGGCTCCAAACTTAAACTATTTAAATATTACCTCCGGTGATTTAATAAAATGTGTTTTCCCTCCTAAAATATCTAGTTGACTCCTATTATTTATCCATCCAAATTTGTATAAGGATGCCTTCCCTCATCTCCTATATATGCACTCAACAAATATGATTTGATGCCCTAAAATTAACACTTCGGCCCTTATGGAGGATTCTTGGATCAAACAAGAGGGTTATGGGTTATATGGTTTTAGAACGGTATTGGGTTTTTCTTTTGGAGATGGATCTCGGCCTCTAGCAATGCTTTAAATTTGGATACAAGGGTTACATTTAGGGTGAAATCATAGTAAAGGAGTTTGGTTTTATTTTAAGGTATCATTTGTGTTTGAAGGAGCAACAAATCTTTTTTATTCGACCCTCTCGGAAATTTAAGTATGAAGTAAAGGCATATCTCTATTTTTGTTCAAAGAAAATTACCTTTATACAGGACCATCATCCAATTCTTGATAAGGTTCCGACCTATTCTAAGATCCCTAACCTTGTACTCATTAAAGCATAATTTGGTTTGGCATTTGTTGTTTTGGTTTTCTAAGTTTTGGAAACAATTATGTGCAACACGTCTTCAATCATCTATGTTTCATTACTCCTAAAAGCCTAAAATATTCAAGCCATAAGCTTCACCAAACTATTATTGGCACTCTGAAGTGTTTCATTTGTTGACATTACAATGGAGCGTGACATGTTCTGCATATATATATATATATATACTTTTTTCATTATTTTCGAAAAGACATGAATCAAATATGATTAAGGTTGACTTTACTATCATTCAAATAACAGTCAACCAAGGTATGATTTTAATTATTTGATCCTTGTAGTCATAATATAATTGTCTTGATTCAAAGGCACAATTTTGGAGCTAGTTGGTTGAAGATTTCACTAACTAAAGATTGTAGAAATATTGTTATTTAATCATAATGCTTGGAGACACCTCTACATACTACAAGTAGCATTGATATACAATAGTTTGAAGTAGTAGTAACATAACTATAGTTAGAAACTATCTTTTCACAAACCACTTTACAGTTCTTTATCAATTTGAAGAAGGTATTAAGAGTTTTGTTATAGTCAAGACCTCTCTTAAATATGGTAACATAGTCACTTCATAAAAGGGTTTGCATTTACTGTAAGGGTTTTGACACAACTTTTTTCTAGTAGCATGTGATATAGTCATATTTGTATAACTAATAGTGATGGACCTTATGACATTATGGTAGTAATGTGATGCATACGACAGTGACAAGTGTAGCATGATATGTGATATGATAATATATGAAAGATTGATCTTTTGATATGACATGAAAGTTGACCTATATCATTGGCATAAATGTAGTGACCTTATTCATGGTAATAAATGATGACAGTAATGGTACTTGATGTTTGATGTATGATGAGAGTGATGTATATGAGGCATATGACATTGGGAGCATGCAATATACTTTGGGACAATATTCTTAGATAGTATAGACTCTTGATAGCAAGTGATATTTTTTTATATGAGAAAGACTTTGACAGGAAGTCGGTAAGATAGTAATACGATATTGTGTCAATGATATTACTATTGATATATGACAGTGACAGTGTATGGAAATGAGTTGTGGTAGTAAATGATATATGACTGAAGGTGATTGAGAAAGAGGTCTCAATTGATACAACAATGATGTAACCATAATATAGCATTATGGTAACCTTATGACCTTGACTATGACGGTGACCTTTGTGGTCTTCATAGCAACAACAATGACATTGAGAGCAATGTTTTGTAGCAGTCGTATTTGGTATTAAGACAAAAAAAGATGAATTGGTTGAATTTGATGTAGCTAGGTTTTAATATGCAGTTTGAGTAGAGGCAGATTTGTTTGACGTAGTTAATTTTGTAATTCTCTTGTATTGCAGTTTCTTTATATTGAATTTGAGCACAGATGGATCTGGTGTGAAAATTGTGAAACATGGTCCGCTAGCTTATAAGTGTGGTAGGGTGGTACATGGGACGAAATTGAAGTCTTCTTTAGGTTGGAGTCTAGGAACACTTCAGGGTGGTAGGGTGGTTCTAAGATAGGTTGGATATTTCACAGGGAATTGGAGAATCCATCTAGTTGCAACTAGTAAACAAGATGTTGGAGCATCCTTTAGGTTGGATCCTGTAAAACAACGTGTTGGAGCATCCTCATAGTTTCAGTTGGTAAACAAGGAATTGGAGTGTCCTATAGGTTAGAGCATGTAAACTTGGGGCTTGGAGCCTCCCTTAGTTGCAGCTGAAAATATTGATGTATATATTATTGAAAAACAATTATTAAGAATAATTTAGTGGTTTTTGTCCTGGAGGTATTTCCACCTAAAAATATTTGTTCCTACTATCTTTATTATTTTTCATTGTTGACTAGTGTTGATGAATGTTTATATTTATCTGATGATAATAATAATTAATGCTTCGTGAAGTTAAAAATATACTAATTGATAATAAAAAAAATATTGATTCATCCCCCTCTTAGTATTTCCAACAATTGGTATCAGAGAAGGTCCCTTCAGTAGCAGCTTAATAGCTGGAACATGGATCTCAAAGTGCAGAGATGGGAAAACCAAAGAAGCAAGCCACCAAGTATTCAAAGGAATCAAATGAATCAAAGGAAGTTCTAGGTATCAATATAGATTCAAATCTTATTACTGTTGATGAAGAGAAATGGGTTGGTCCAATTCCTTTGTTCAATGAATCAAATTTTGTATTTTGGAAAGCTAAAATGGAAGCCTACTTGTAAGCTCATGGATATGACATACAACACTCAGTTGTCTCTAGAGAAACATCTATCGATGAATCTAGAAGGTACAATACAAAATCCATGAAAGTAATTCTTAATACTCTTCTAGAAATCGTAAAATCGAAAGTTGGTCAATGCTCAATAGCCAAACATCTTTGGAAGAAACTTCAAGATCTATATGAAGGTCAAAATCATACAGGTCAAGATAAAGATGTTGATAATTGCGCAAATCCTCACATCAAAGATTCTGGCAATGATGATGAAGAAGAAGTATAAGAGAATGTGGAAAAATAATTAATTAATGCCTTCAAAGAATGGAAGAACATAGAGAAGGAAATTAACACTTAAATAAGTAGTTTCTCTCTTGAAAGTCCAAGTATAGGAAGCAGAAAAGGAAGAAAAATATCTAGTAACAAAATTAAAGGATTTTGATCAAAGGAATGTATCTAAAGATAATAATAATAAAAAAGGATCTAGATGCATCTTCAGCAGAAATTAGTACGCTCGGAAAGGAAAATGAAAAATAGGAGGAACAAATAAGAGTTCTTAACAGAGAAGAAGAAAAGGTCACTCTTCTAAAGCTACAAGTAAAAAAACTGCAGAAGAAAGGAGAAAAGTCTCAAAAATCCAATTTCAAAAAGGAATTGATTGATAGAAAAGGAACTTGACATTGCTCTAATGAAAATAGACAAGCTCAGGAAAGAGAAATTGTTGGATGACAAAAGCAAGAATAATGACATAACTCACTTGGAGATAAAGGCAAAAGAAGCAAGTAAAGATCTATGTAATGAAGGCATAAGCTCCAAGTTCCCGAAAAGTAATAATGATGAGAAGATTGCTAGAAATATTCCTCAAAGACCAAATCAAGATGGAGGACTGAATAAGGATAAAAATTTTGCTTCTCCAAGAATTAATCAACAAACGTTTGCACCTCATCCAAAGAAGGATGATTACTGAAGATCATTAAGACAATACATTTCATACAGGTACCCTAAAATGTTTAATGGTTATTTTTTTCCATGTTCAAACTTTGGGCATATGGCTAGGGATTACAATATATATAGCAAGGTTGATCATGAAATACATTATCAATGTAATCAAAACCCTAGAAGTAGGTTTGCAAAATCAAGAGATAGGCTTCAAAGTAACATGGCCTACATAACATATGTGTAATTTTCTATATAATTTAGGCCCAACATTGAATGTTACAAATGTCATAATTACGGGAAAATAACTAGTGATTGCAAGTTCAAGATGGAATATTCTATCTCTATCATCAGATATAGGAAGGTTTGGAGAAGAAACAAATGTAAGAATAGCAAGCAAATGAGAAAGTTTCAATGGTCGTGATTTCAAGTTTTGTAAAGGAAAAAGGGCATGATGAATCTCCAATGGAAGATGTTGAAGTTCAAGATGGTCTAACTGAAGATTTGGTTTACACATTATTCTAAGGAATTCAACATATTGATTTCTTGTAAACATTAAAAAGGGGGAGTCTATGTAGCAGGAATTGTGCTTTTGAAGATCTATCTTTTGACAAGTTGACAATTGGAAGATATGAAGAAGTATTATGGGGAGTTTTAGTGGAGTAGTAGTTTTGATAGGATAAGTTGATCCATATTGACAAGTAGAATTAGTTGTGGAAATATGTATGGATCATGGCATGTCATGGAGAGATAGGTTGTTTATTGCAACAAGAATTGATCAAGGCATCTTAAAGAAAGACAGAGGAAGGGATTTCATCAAGGGGAGAATGGAAAGTTATAGGACAACAAAAGTAGGAAGTTTTTTAGGGGGGGTCACTCTTTTCCATTAATTTCAAAGGGGAGCATAAATCAGGATACAAATAACAAGGCATGAAGTCAGGGGAGCAGTGATCATAGGGGGAGGGGAGTAAGTGTTTCCATCAATGATAAAGGGGTAGATTGTTGAATGGTGTTGTTAGTGATACCAATGTACGTTATTGAACCCTCTTAATATTTGTCCAATTTTTCATCAATTGGAAGCTCCATTGGTCAAATCCCTTAGAAAACCCTAGAATCCCTGCATTGGTTGAAGATTTTGAAGATGTAAAGAAATAAATTTTCCTTGGAGATCATCATCATTGGATATCCTTCGTCAATTTGATTATGTTGGTGTGTGGAGTGCCATGGGAGACCTCACAATTTGAGAGATATGATAGTTTGAAGTTGAAGCCCTAATTTTTGGCTCAAAACCCCAAAGGGTTGTTGATGTGGCATATTTTATTTGATCCCAAGAGTGAATGACGTCATGATCAACATAGATGATTATCTGGCAATTATATATTAGCTAAGTTATGATTCACATCATGATGATTATCATTAAAAGGGTTAAATGCTAGATGAATGGGTTTTTAAATTAAATGAGGGTTTGGATCCAAACTTAAACTATTTGAAAATATAAATATTCCCTCCCATGATTTAACAAAATGTTCTTTCCCTCTTGAAACATATAGTTGAATCTTATTATTTAGCCCTCCAAAACTATGTAAGGATGACTTACCTCATCACCTAGACATGTACTTAACAAATATGATTTGATGCTCATAAATTAAAACCTCTATCCCTTTTGGCTTAACGGGGCTTGACCTAGGTTCAAACTTATTTGCGCCAACCAAAAAAACCCTAACTGCTAGCCCTTTCGTCAACAACCTGCATAGCGCAGGTTGCAATCTCACCCGAAGTAGTATTGGGGGATGCTAGAACAAGGTTTTTGCATCGAGAGACTATGTGATGTGTATTCTAAACTCCTTCTGGCTCAAATCTTCCTTCGTGGAGATCTAGATATTCCTATGGTTCACTACTACAGCTCTATCCAAATGACTTCCAGACCTTCGCGAAGGTCTACGATCAGGCTTATTAGACCTAAGCAAACCAAACTCACAACTTTCTCTTAGTAAATAACAACTCTAGATCTAGCTTCGCTCAAATCTACCCATTCCAAATAGTTATACTACGATATCTATCTAATGTCTTTGCAAAAACAGTTCATTGTACTTTTCATGCAAGAATATTAAAGATTTAATAGATTTGTGCAAAGAATATACTTTATTTCATAGGAAATAGATCATTAAGCAACAATGCATAATCTTAAACAGAATTAAGAACAAGACACAGATGCAATAGATTCGATCCAAAATCAATCTTTATTAGATTCAACATTCAATTTACAGACTCTTCCACCCTACACACCCAACTGTAGGGGCCCATGCACCCAGCTTCAGACTTTCCAAGGTCTCCACGTATTCACTACAAGAGCCCTCCCCTTACGCCTAAGTACAAGAAAACAAATCTTTCCTGTCTTATCCCTTTTCCCTTACACTTGTTCTTCACAAAAAGTTATTCTATATACTCGCTATGACTCAAATATTTATAGCCTTTTTGCTACAATACCATGGCATGCGGCCTATGGGTGAGTCTCAAAACCATCCTATCACTTACCCATACAAGGGGCTAAAGCCCCTTTGACTCTTATTTAGATGTGCACTCTGCTTCCTCATGAAGAATTTACATTTTGTTACAAAATTCTAACCAAAGCTGGTTAAACTAACCCAAAATTGACTCTAAGGACCCCATCCTAATAAGCCCCCAACACAAATATGGCGACTCTCCCTCAAGTCACTTAACTGGCTTCTCTACTTTGTGGTGGAGCTCGCCAAAAATTTGCTTTAATGCTTCCAGCTTCGTGATGCCTTGTACTGTAGCCTGCTTCACCTCTTCGACCAACTTTTATGTAGTTGTTCCCTCTACCACAAGTTGCATGGTCCTATGAGTCCGTTCAAGAGCTTTCAGTTTCTCCTTAATAGTTTGGGAAATCTGGCTAGCCTCTTCCATCCAAGGTTGAATTCAAGCCATTAACACTAATTCCTTTTGATGCAACTCTTGTACTTGTTCCTGTATCAGCTTCCCTTCTTGCAGGTGCACAAAGCGTTGGACTGGTGCTAATGTGCATGCAGTCACCTTGATCTCATCTTATGTATGTTGGGCCTCTACAATTCCTGTACTCAATCTCTGCAAGTTTGGGTCCCCCTAAAAAGTGTCCCATAACTCCATGGTATTTTTAAAAAGAAAGTCGCATCCTTTGACTGCTTTCTCCAAACTAGTCATGTGTTCCTTGATGGTTGCATCACGCTGCTCCCTGACCTCTGGCGGAGTAGTCGGTTATAGCTTCAGTTGTATTTTTGATATCTTCATTTGGAAGTCAAGCATGACTCTTCCTATCTCATCTTTTAATTCTCGGACCATAGTAGCCAATTTCCTGATCTTCGTTGTAGTTACGACATCTTCCAGAATATGTAATTCTGGAACAGAATTACATGCCTATGTAATAGTTTCTTCCAAGCTCTTGCCTTGTGCTTCTAGTGCTTCATTTTATTTCAGGGCTTAAGCCTTTTCAGTGAATATTTGTTCATTGCTTACCTTAACCTCGCTGATTATTGCAAGTCTGTGTTGCTCTTTGATTCAAAGCTTGTTTGAGACCCCCTGATGAAGTGCATGGAGGTTTTGAAGTGGCAACGTGGCTAAGTTCACCCCTATGTCTTTGATCTTGCCGAGTAGAACACGATCTTCCCGTGCTTCTGCATAGACTGATCCTTCTAGTAAGGAGATGACTTTGAGGTCTAAAGTCCTTTCTGTCTCCAATACGCTCTCGCTCCCTTGTTCCAGGCTTGCTTGCCTTATGCTCGCTTGAATCCTTCCCATTTAAATCTGTAGCTCGCGTAGATCCTTCTGGACACTCCCTTGAATCTACATGTATTGTTGTTCAAACTATTTCCTTGTTAGGTGCGGGATCCCCCAAGGGAAGTTTTGGGACTTAGAGCCCTGATTTTGACCAACGATTGTAATTTTGATGTAAAGACTCTACATTTTGTGGGCGCAGAGTGCGCAGTTTGTAAAAGAGTCATAGGGTTGTTTGCCCTTAGTTTTGTTATTGTTATGTCAGCTGTAGAAATCTACCCATGGTCTGTGGACCATGTGATTATATAAATAGAGCGAGGCTCTAAGTAGTTAAAAATAAAAATAAAAAGTTGACAAGAAAATATGAACATATGATGTATGCAAGATAGATATGTGGAGTAAAGTCTAGTTTTTGGGTCGTAGAGTAGGAGAAGGCTCTGCAGCTGAGTGCGCAAAGGCCTAGTAGTCCGCAGCTAAGTGTGTGAACCCCTGCAGCTGAGTGCGCAGGGTGAGTCGAGTCTATAACAATGGAAGTATTAATAAAGAGAAGTTTCCTATCATTCTGTGTATTTATTTCTTTTTTTATGCATCTGTTATCCTAGGTATGAAATTCACTTCTAATACTTCTATGATGCATGAATGTGTATAATTGTATCGATTAAGTGAATGCAAGATAAGATATTTGTTTAGGCAAAGTTAACTAAGATCTATTAAGAAGATAAGTAAGATACATGGTGTAGTTTGGGAAATAGTGCAGTTCACTACCCTAGCAACGTGAAAGCATCTCAACCTCTGATTAGGGCTGTGGGAAAGACAATTATAATAGATCGCGAAGGTATTGAAGGTTGGAACAAGTGCGTGAAATGACCTATGTGAAGACAAATCAAGTTGGACTAAGTTGACATCTTAGACATCTCAACGGTGCGTAAAATTGGTTCCAGCATCCCCCCATACTGCTTCGGGTGAGACTTCAGTCCACGCTCTGCGGGTTGATGTCGAAAGGGTCAGTAGCATAGGGATTTGTTTGGCTAAATAAATCCGAACCTGGGCCCAGCCCCCATAAGCCAACAAATGGTTCCGTTGTCGGGATAGGAATCTGCATAGAGATGTTTGATGTTGTATCATTGGAATCCAACTGAGAAGGAAATTGAAGGCTGGTTGGACAGAAGAATTCACGAGTTTGCAATGCATGAGAATAGGAACCCATGATTGTCAAAGGAAGAGTGGTTAGGCTACTACCTATACACAGAGATCCATGAAATATTCTTCACTTCCTTCCCTTTTGAGCTATACGAGTGGACTGTGAAGCTAGCAGGTAACCAAGGAAGGTGGAAACTTAACGGTCCTATTGTGTGGACCCCAGAGTTAGTACGAAGGTTGGAAGCATCAGAGGATAAGATCGTGCATGTCGTTGATCATTGACTCAATCGTATTATAGGAGGATTCATTACTGAGTTCGTGGTTGACACCTTAGTTAGCTATAGTGAGGTAGAGCGACGCTTTCTCAGGACCGCGAGGTAAGTACATAAAGTCTTTGAATACTTGGATTAAAATTCTATTGTGTGAAAAGATGGTTATGCAGTTACCTGGATTTTCGAGGCTACGCAAAGTGAAAAGTCTCACTGGAACAAAGGAAATAAGGGACCAGAAACTAACCCCTTAATTTCATCTCCATGAGGGGATGAGGAAGACCTCGTAAAGGTCTCACCACGAAGTGCGATCCATCTGATAAGGCAAAGAATTTCGTGAATACAACCTCCACCAACACTGCCACTAGCTTCACCACCATCACCTCCATCTTCACCCATACCATCACCACCACCGCGATTCAATATGGCAAGCACAGTGAAGTTGTCTGTGTTCAAAGGTTTGGGAAATGAGGATCATGACCAATTCTGCTTCGTGGTAAGGGTTGTATGGGAAGCGTAAGGAGTTACAGATGACAATAAAAATAAAGCAACACTAATTAGCACCCTGAAGGATAGTGCGCTGACCTGTTATATTAACCACTCCAATGATAATCCAAATGGGGAATCATGGATATCCAAGTAGTGCTAAATAGAGAATTTAGCAGGGCGAAGTCTAAAGCACAGTCGATCATTGGATTCCGGGAGATCACGATGCTACTAGGCGAGACTCCTTGGGAGCTGGATCAGAGGCTGAAATGTACGATTCATGAAGCTAATATGAATCTGATGGATGGATAGCATCACGAGTGGCTTGTAGCTTCGCTAATGCCACATTTAAGGAGCGTGCTATCGCAGCAAAATGTAACGACTCAAGTGGAGGCCTTAGAGATTTCTATAAGGCTACATGAGACCGTAATGCAGGATCCTAACTTAGGAGTTTAGCATATCCACACATAGCTGAAGAATTTATGCCTTGAGATGCAGAGTATGAAATAAGACAGAACAGCTCGACCAGAAGTGTGCGAAGAGATATGGTGCGTAAAATGCAAGGGTCAGGGTCATGACAAGGACCACTACCCAGTTTTCACAATTACCTTGTGTGAGGAGGACCAATGCCCTTAAGACCAGAAGCACAAGCAGCACCTAGTGCGGCACCGGCTTTGTGGTGGGTGATTTGTAAAATAGTAGGAAAACATGCCACGGACAATTGTCACTTGTTACAGAAGTATACACAAAATTTGTAACAGTTGTTCTGGAACTTTTGTTTGTCAATGGGACATGATGAGAGCACTTGTAGAATTTATGAGTTAATGATGGATAGAACTCCCACCTACAGAGTTCAGGCCAAAATGTGCCCCCTTGGTGAAAATGCAGGAATGGCGCAAACAGGATTTCAGGGGCACGAATGAGGATGAGGCAGAGGAGGACCTGGAAGAGGTTGCGGACAGTTGATATGATACAATTGCGGAGGGCTAGGACATTATGCCAGCGATTGCACAAATCCAACGTGCCTGTCGTGTTTGTATTGCACCTTGTTTGATCATGAGACAGAAGATTGTCCTACACTTATAGCTAGGATACGTGACAAAGGAGCACTACAGCCTCCCCTGACTCAAAACCTGCAGATGATGAGCTATGAGCCACGCAACAAATATCTGAACATGAACATTGTGCTCTGAAGTGCAATCACAATGGGTGATGATAAAGGCAAGCAAACAGAAGATAGTACTTTGGTTCACAAAGCTCCGGAAAAATAAGCAGATTTTTTTTTGGAGCGCACTCGGGAAACCTTCATGGAAGCTAAGAAGAGTTTCGTTGATGCCTCCACTTCAGGAAGCAAAGATAAACTGGAGTCAGAGATGGACCCATCTATGCTCATAACGTTCCTGGAAACATGTATGAAGCTACTACGCAATAGTAAGGTGGTGAAAGGATTACAGGAACTCATTAACAGATGCGCTGGGACTATGCCAGGAGAACCACGTGTAGTCAGGAAGATCGGAAAACATAAGACAAGAACGAGAAGAGAGATGAGACTAACCGTTCAGATCAGAGAATATGAGATGGATCAATTCATCCTATATTTAGGATTGGACGCGAATGTTTTTCCAAAAAAAACGTGGGAGTGAATGGGGTGACCTGCATTGCAGTGGTCTCTAATTCAGCTAAGAATGGCGAACCAACAGAAAATAATACCCATGGGGCGATTGCAGGGAATGATTGTGGATATTGAGGGAGTGAGCACGTTGGTAGACTTTCAAGTGATAGAGATTGTTGATGATAGCAATCCCTATCCCACGCTCTTAGGAATTGATTGGGCCACTGACATGAATAGGGTGATCAATCTGAAAAAGCGAAAAATGATTTTTGATAAGAAGTCACTATGCGTAATTATACCCCTAGACCCTGCTGAAGGATCACGCTATACGGATCCGGTGCATGATTATGAAAGTGATGATGACTTGGGCTACATCTATAAGGTAACAGCGTGAAACTAGGACTGGGTGAATCCCACCACGGATGGAAAGATTGCATGGGAGCGCGCAAGCTCCTATACTTCGGATTCAGATGAAGAAATAGAGCGATGGGAGAATTGGTTAGATGAGGTAACTACATTGAATTGTAATATGATGACAAGGTTGTTGCACTGCGTATTGATGGAAGTAAGAGACCTGCCTACTTATGATGGTCTAAGTGAGGTAGATACCTTCTTGAATAAACTTGAAAGGGAGGTGCCAGAAAAGCAACAATTCTAGGCATTGGACTAGGTACTGCGTGCTACGCCCACGAGATGGTGGGGTACACATAAAGGGAGCTTTGAAAACTAGCATGAATGTGGGGGAATGATACGCACATGATTTGGGAAGCCTAGGGTGTGACTAACAGATAAGTACAATGGGAAAGATGATACGCGTGTGCATCTATCCAAGTGGACGCAGGCCTATGGAGAAAATCCACAACCTGAGTGGGTGCACCTATTCTGTCATACCCTAGATGTTATACCAATGAACTGGTATATAGAAACAGAGCTCCACTGTGGAATAGGTGAATGGGATGTTCTGCACGAAGGGTTCGTGATGACCTTCAGTTTTGAGGATGGGTGGGACAGTATTGATGAAGCGCTACAAGAGGTAAAAGTAGCCATCTTTAGGATACCACAGGAGCTGGTAGAATTGATTTATCCTGAATGGGCTACTCAGCTCAGTTGCGCACTGGAATGTTATAATGTAACTGCTAAAGAAGAAGATGAAGATATGCAGAAAATTAACATTCTAGAGACAAAAGGCCGCCATGAGGTTCAAGGACCACAGATTGAGAACCTTGACATAACTGCGCCAGTGAAGACTAAGCAAGTGAATATTGGCATGGAGGCAGAACCTAAATTCATGAAGATTGGAGACTATTGGGTTGATGCGACGGTAGATAAGGTCACTGAATTACTCTGCAAATATCAGGATTTATTCTTGACCAAGTTTACGGATTTGAACGGAATAAGCAGAGATTTGTGGGTAATGAATATCATGTTAAAACCTGTCGCGAAGCCAGTTAAGTAGAGGTCATATTGCTTAAATCTGAAATACAAGGAGAAGGTTCGTGTAGAACTAGACAAGATGCTTGCGGCAGGCATCATTGAGCCTATGGAGGAATCCGATTGGGTAAGCCCGATGGTGGTACAAGAGAAGAAGCAGAAGGATGAAATACGAATATGTGTAGATCTTAGAAAATTGAATGACAAATGTGTACATGATCCATTCCCAACTCCGTTCACAGATGAGGTGTTGGACAATGTAGGTGGTCAGGAAGCATATTCTTTCACTGATGAGTTCTCAGGGTACCACCAAATCAAAATCGCACCGGTGGATAGGAGCAAGACAACCTTCGCGACTAAGTGGGGTTACTTTCAATATATTATCATGTCGTTTGGATTGAAGAATGCCCCTACTAACTTTTCACGCGTGGTTGTTGCGGTATTCAAGGAATATATTCATAAGTTCTTGGAGGACTATTTTGAAGACTGGATTGTATTTTGGCTAGTTAGGTGCCATGTAACGAACTTGTGCCTGATGTTAGATACATGCCAAAGATATCAAATTGCGCTCAACCTCAATAATTTTATGTTCCTCATTCCTTTTGGGAACCTATTGGGGCATGTGGTTTGTAAACAAGGGCTGATGGTAAACCCCGTGAAAATTGTGATGATTCTGAATTTGGAAGCATTATGGAGTGCGAAATAGCTGCACGCTACTCTGGGACATATAGGGTACCACAGAAAGTTCATCAAAGGCTATGTCCATATCACCACGCTGATGGAAACATTGATGAAAAAGGATGTCATGTTCTACTGGAACAATGACTATAAGAAAATCCTAGATGTATTGAAAGAAAATATGGTTATTGCGCTGATTCTGGTCTTCCCAAACTGGAAGAAAGAGTTTCATGTCCATGTTAATGCATTATGTATAGCATTGGGGGCAGTCCTAACACATGATGGTGGAGAAGGCTTGGATCACACTATCACATTCGTGAGTCATAGATTATCTAAATCAGAGAAGAACTATTCCACCATTGAGCGCAAGTGACTAGCTATGGTGTATGCGCTCCAGATGTATCAACACTACTTGATAGGAGGACATTTTTAGATGTATACAGATCATTCCACATTGAAGTACTTGGTCAATAAGCCTGTTTTGGGGGGGCATATATGCAAATGGCTTTTATTGTTCCAAGAATATGATTTCGAAGTTGTTGTGAAGCCTAGACGATTGAATGCGGGACCAGATCACCTGTCGCACATTGAGACAGGGGAGGAACCTACTAGTCTGGAGGAAGGATTACCCGATGCGCAACTTTTTGCTATGCGCGTAGTGGATGGACATTTTGAATATATAATTCACTTTCTAGCAATTGGAACTATGCCGAAAGAATACTCTATCCAGCAGAAGAAGGAATTAGTGGTGTGCGCGGCAGATTTCTTTGTCATTACTGGGCATCTATACAAGATGGGGAATGATGAAATACTACGAAGGTATGTACCTGAATTTGAATGAAGTAGCATCCTCACAAATGCTCATGGGCGTACCACGAGAGGAAATTATGCGGGAAGAGCGACCGCACAGAAGATTCTATGTGCCGGCTTGTGGTGGCCAACCCTTCATCAAGATTCAAAAGCACATTGCAAGGCATGTGATATATGTGAAAGAATAGCTAAGCCATCGACTAGGGATGAAATTCCTTTGAACCCACAAATGGCGTTGCAACCTTTCAAAAAGTGGGCAATAGATTTTGTAGGACCTATCAAACCTCAAGGAAAAATAAGCATGAGGTATATTATCACTACGACAGAGTACTTCGCTCGTTGGGAAAAAGTGCAATTGGTGAAGGATTGCATGGTCGCAACTGCCGCAAACTTTCTGTTTGAACACGTACTGGTGCAATTTGGATGTCCAAAGATCTTAATGAGCCATCACGGTATGCACTTCCTGAACGAAACAATCAGCGCGTTGACGGAAGAGTTTCAGGTGTATCATCAAAAGAGCACACCATATCACCCACAGGCTAATAGGACAGTAGAAGTGTTCAACAAAGTACTGGAGACTGCACTAACCAAGGTATGCAATGTGCAGTGAAGTGTTTGGGATATGCACGTACCTGTAGTATTATGGGCTTATAGGACAACATGCAAGAAACTGACGGGATAGACACCTTTTAGGCTTGTCTATGGAGTGGAAGCTATAATGCCTATGGAATACATTGTTCCTAGTCTGCGCGTAGCAGCACTAACAGGTATGACGAATCGCGAAGCCCTGGAGGAGAGGCTCACGCAGTTGGAGGAGCTCGAGGAAGAACGATTTTTGGCTGGATTTCACCAGCAGGTCCAAAACCAGTGCAAAAAGGCTTGGTACAATTGACATATTAATTTGCACGCCTTCAAGGTGAATGATTTGGTGTTTTTGTATGATAGTAAGTTAATAAAATTTCCAGGGAATCTCAAAATGCATTGGCTAGGACCGTATGTTATTAAGGAGATCACAGATGGTGGCGCGGTGCAGTTGGTAACATTAAATGGAGAACTCTTCCTAGGAAAAGTCAATGGTAGTCGTTTGAAGACATACACAAGGGGCATGGCCATCTGATTAGCTAACATAAGCATAGTCTTAGCACTCTAGGAAGCTGAAAGGAGATGCAGGACTATAAACTACTCTGCCCGAGAGCTACGTGATGTCAGGACTATGTGCAGTACTGAAGTGTCCCAAGGTCCGTGATAGCACGAGGGTAGTTGTGTTGCTGAGCGAGTTGGCTGGAAAGTGACCTTTATAGTCACTATTCACAATGTGATGCTTGGTTTGAGACCAAATGGAGCAGGTGGCAACCATTTAAGGCAAACTTTATGGGCTAGATTCTTCAAAATCCACCGCCAATCGAGCATTAGCGGACCGAATGTGGGGGGAACAGTCAAATTCAAATTCAAAATGTGCTATAAATTACAAAGGGTTGTCTAGCAAACAACACTTGGCAATTTTAGGACTGAGCTGTTGCATGCACACACACTCATGAACCCAAACTTGTTCGATCTTCTGAAGGAAAATTCATTGTTTGAGCAATTACCCAAGACGTTGAGAGACTTGTGGAATCGCACTATGGCAGCACCTGAAGAAGCCATGGATACCGGAGTAATGACTGCCGAGGAAGCCGTGCAGGCCATTACGGAAGTGGAAGCACCAAAAAGTGTCAGGATAGTCACAAAAATCCCTAAATTGCCTTGCATGCCGAGACCCAAGAAAGACAAGCAGGCCATGGTATCGGTGTGTGTATCACCCTAGAATATGTTGAGGACTAGGCTCACCATGGAAGAAAAGGGGAAGGCTATCAATTTGGAGGCTGATGAGGAGGAAGAATTTGAAGAAATCCTAGTAGAGGAAGAGAATGTAGAAATGGAGGTTGAGACCCAGGGTGTGGACCCTCTTACCAGGCTACTCGCATATGTTCCTCTGCAGAAGGGTAGAGCAAAGGTGCCCAAAGATATAGATGAGAGCAAGAGATCTCTGCATACTCTGCTACTCCGTGGTGACATTATTTTTGGAGGAGCGCACTTGGGACGAGTGCCCGTGCTGAAGTTTGAGGATTGGGATCTCACAAACCACGAGAAGTTCCCGCATATCGTGACCGTAAAGCTCATATGCCAGAAGAAATACACGTTGACCGAAATCATAGAATTGGAGCCACATAAATGGTTGAGAGGAGTTGAGAAAGCAGGGTTTCTAAACCTACTCTGGGTGTCGCATTACCATCGCACCCCAGTGACCATTTTTGTCATCAGGCAATTGCTCTTCCTGGTGCATGATGGGTGATTTTGGCTGGAGGAGCCCATCCCAATCACAGACCATTTGATTCACAAAATTACCCAACTCCCTTACAAAGGGGAGGACCTAGTAAACATCTTGGAGGGAAAGAGCAATGATTTGGCCATCACAGAGGCAATGAAGAATAAGTTTAAGCTGGAGAAGAAGAAGAGAGAGTACGCCATTTCCAACATCAACAACCCTGTCATTAAAGTCGCAACACAGATATTGGCAAGGAAGGTTATGGGGAAGTGTCACACAAATGAGGCACCCACGCCAGTGGTTGCACTAGCAGTGCAATGCACTGAAGGGGTCCAATTCAACTAGGAAAACTACTTATGTGGAGAGTTCCTTAAGAATTAACGTGAGGCACAGGAGTAGGGAAAAACATTTCACTATGCATGGCTTCTGTCGTCCATAGTACTAGTGGCATGGGAATTGCCCGAAGATAGCTAGTCCCCGACGATCACGCAGGACCTTCCGAAGGCAGCGAAGTATGCTTTGTTGTGGGCAACCAGGGATTCACAAAGGATAAGGGACAACAAATATTTTGGGTGCTCATGGAGATGAACATCAGAATGGGGATTAATCGCAAGCCGTTATTATCACCCACAGTCTACAACAGTCTGCAGAGCTTCGTGGAGTTCAAGGTAGATTTTCACCATGTCTACATCAGGGCGAAAAAGGACCCCACAAAGATGTGGCACGAGATACCCTATCTAGTGACAGACGATCTCATCTTCGCAGTCCTTGAGTCATGGCCACCGGAGTGGCGCACTCCAGCTAGCTCTGCAGTGGAAGCAGGGAAGTCCACCACGCAGTAGAAGAAGGAAGAGGTGAAACTACGGATAGTATAGTTGGCAAAGAAATGTAGGAAGGAAGAAGTAGAAACTAAGGCCCAAGCAGTGCGTGACAGTGTGAAGTTATCAGAAGAGCAGTAAAAGAAGCAAGAAAAGGACAAAAGTTTCCCTCGCCTGAGCCAGAGACCGATACAGGGCAAGGTAGTTTAGACCCATAGAAAATGTCCACTCAGCTAAAATGTCCATGCCCAAGAGAGTAGGTAGGGCCGCAAAAGAAGTTGAAGGCCTCAAAGACATCGTTCGACACGACCACTGATCCAGACTTAAACAGGAATGCAACAAATTATAGAGATAACCATATACACAAAGATGCAGCGGAAATAATACTTCATTTCATTAATGGAAAATACTGAAATATGCTTACAACCAGAAATGGAAATAAACCAGCTTAGGGCGATTGGCAGCTTATTCTCTGAGAAGAGATGTGTGGCTACATGCCTCTAAAATATGTTACAATGAGGCTCGAAGGCCTATTTATTGTTGAGAAACAATGGAAAACCCTTCACATTCCAAAACCTAACCCTAGAAGATGAAACGCCAAATTATGGGCCCCGTTTTTGGGTAAGTTGGTACATCAAATTCCTGGGGTCGCGAATTGGTCGTATTATCTCCGTTTGATGCGCATGATAGCCTGTTGGAAAGATCTCTCCAAGAAATACGACTAAAAAGATGATTTTTAGATAGAAAAATTGTTGGCGGTATATTTCCCAAAAAACGTTGTTTAGGGCCTCAAAACAGCTCCGGAAGTTTAGGGCCTAAAAATAGTAAATTGTGCTATAATTAAGGAAACTGAAAAAATTGAACGAAGCACTAGAGGGGATCCAAGTGGAATTAGCGGGTGGCCACGAATATCCACCAGGATCATTCCTCCCCCCTTAGGAAGAAATGGTCCCCATTGCGTTGAGTTCCTCCATGAGATGAGGGAACTTCTGCTGCACTTGGTCCCTGGTGAGCCACTTGCCCTGGTGAAGGAGTTGTCCTACTTTGACAACTCGATATAGTTGGATATTCTGCTGGCGAGTGTGCTTGATCTGTGTGTCCATGATCCGATCAGTTTCAGCTTGTTCCATGCAAGCTGGATTTAACTCTGTGGGTGTGAGTTGTTCTGCAATGTCGGATGTGTCTAGTAATGGCGTAAAGTATGGTCGAAGGCGATCGACATTGAACACCGGGTGCAAGCCAAGGAATGGGGGAATGTTGAGCTCAAATGCATTGTCTTCCACAGCCTTGGTAATGGTGTAAGGGCCATATCAGAGTGTTCTGAGTTTCGATAGGCTCCGGTAAGGTGTTCCTTTTGCAAATGCAACCAGACTTTGTCACCCACCTGAAACTTGTGTGGCACCCGATGTTGATCATGTCGTTGCTTGTACTTAGCATTTGATTTCTCCAGAATGTCATGGACCTGCTGGCGAATATGTTGGACATGCTCAATGAAGCTATTTGCCTTATCTGTTTCGGACTGGACATGACCATAATGTGCATGAGTAGCTGCAAATGGCATGGCCACATCAATTGGACATAGTGGCTAGAATCCCAAGCCCACCTGAAAAGGGCTGAGGCCAGTCGAGCTATGGAGAGCCCGGTTTTAGCTGTGCTGAACATAGGGGAGGCTCTCGTCCCATGTGCGTGGATGCTTTGAGTTGTACATCCGCAGAATGTGTACGATCATCCTGTTGACAACCTCTGTCTGGCCATCAGTTTGAGGATGGAAGGCTGTGGACTTAGTGAGTTTGGTGTCTAGCATTGACCAGAGACTGGACCAAAATGTGCTGAAACCAACTATCCCGATCGGAGATGATAGACTGTGGGATCCCAAAGTGCACCCACACTCGTTCAAAGAAGAGTTTAGCAGTGGCTTCTGCTGTGATATTCTTCTTGCAGGCCATCATAATGGCCATCTTCGAGAACCTGTCGATGACCACAAAACCACAGTCATTTCCATGCTTAGTGGAAGGAAGGCCTGACATGTAATCCATGGAGATGGATTCCCAAGGTCGACTAGGGGTAGGCAACGGGGTATAGAGGCCTTGCTTCTTAATGGTCGGTTTGGCAATGGCACAGGCAGTACATGATCGAATGTACTTGCCAACATCCTGTCGAAGATTCGGCCAATAGAAATAATTTTGTAGTACTGCCACTATTTTCTCGACCCCGAAATGCCCAGCAGCCCGACTGTAGTGTGCTTCCCAAATCATCCTGGCACGCTCGCTTGAAGGAACACAAAGGTGACCGAGGTGGCATAATAGGGCATCCTGGAGGTGAAAAT